>JAOEHX010060841.1:0-12473 GCA_025448015.1 Bolborhynchus lineola
ATATCCATCTCTGTTAATACTGAAAAGCTGAAAATGCACATTTCAGTATTCATTAAAGGAATTAAAATTAGCACAGATTTGGAGAATCAACCATGGCTGACTAGGATAGCTTAGAGTCCTGGGGGAATGGTTCTCCCCATTTTTGCAAAATACTGTTACAAAACTAATCATGAAGGTTTTTTTCCTAGCTTCATATATTTCTTCATTCTCTTCTCAAGAGATAAACATGTTTTATACAGTCTCTTAAGGAAAGTAGGAATGGATTCATTTATTTGTATTTGGTTTTTGAAATCTCAATTTGAAATCTTATAAGCAGTCAAAACAAAAATGGAACTCTGAAAAACAGAGTTCTTAAATTACTAGCATACCAAGCTAAACTGGTTACCTTTATGATACCAAATAATGATGCGGAGAGAGGTCCTGAAAGGCTTTAAGTATTTAGATCAAAAGCAGAAATTAATTATGCTAAGAAAACCCAGAGTTCATCAGAAATATTTGATTTTGTAGTAGACAAGATTAGTTTGATATGTTTCCTGGGTTCAGCAGTAGCAGTCATTTTTTCTCCTTCTTAGTAGCTGGTGCAGTGCTGTAGTTTTGACTTTCAGCCTGGGTACAGCTCTGATAACACAGATGTTTTCAGTTGCTGCTCAGTAATGTTTACTCTGACCAAGGCCTTTCTGAGCCTCATGCTCTGCCAGGGAGGATGGAAAGCCATGAGGAAGAAGAGACAGGACACCTGACTCAAACTGACCAAAGAGGTATTCCATACCACAGCACGTCATGCCCACTATATAAACTGAGGGCAGTTACTTGGAAGGGTTAGATCACTGCTTGGTCGGGCTGGGTATCGGTTGGTGGGTGGTGAGTGGTTGTATTGTCCTCCCTCGTTACTTCCCTTAGCATTATTATTAATGGTGTTAGCAGTAGTGGTTTGTGTTATACCTTAGATACCAGTCTGTTCTTATCTCAGCCCATAGGAGTTACATTCTTTTGATTCTCCTCCCCACCACTCTGGGAGTGGCAGGGAGGAAGCAGGGAGAGTGAGAGTGACTGTGTGACTGCCTAGGCTTAAACCATAACAATATGGTATATGGAATAGTATCTTATCAAGAGAAAAATTATCACTTATACATTGATTTGCATTTTTTTTTCCAGATGGTTTTCTGTGATTAATAAAGACTTTGTGTTGCTCTGGGTGATGGTTTTGAGCTCTCATCTCCCTGGTGGCTTTGAAGGTTTTATTTGAGCTGTTCTTACCACCCATATACAAAACATTAGGCACTGATTTATGAGCATTTCTGTAATTCCCCTGCAGTTTTATCATGATAAAATTATATCCTGAAGTAGAACCGAGATGTCAATTGATGATTAGTGCACTATTACACCTTTTCACAGGATGGTAATGGAAAGTGTCTATAAATCTACCTGTTAAGGAGTCAATACAGATTGCAACAGCAGTTAACTTCAGGGTTTGCTATTTTTAGGTTGGCAATTACATGTCACATTACAGACTTTTATTAGGCCAAATTTCAAATAACTATCAAATGGCATGCTTTTCTGCAGAAGCATCAAAAAGACCTTATTTTTCACTACTTTATGGTGATCCAACTGATGCCAATTTATTGGAGAAAATGCACATCACAAATGAGCTGAGACAAGCTAAACAAACCTCTCAAAAATCTAGGACATGGCATTCACTTTCAGTGTGTGCACTACCATTTGTACAAGCCTGAACGTAATCCATTATGTCATCTCTGTTCAATGAGGCTAGAGAAAGCAGAAACATTAGCATCACTGAACTGTCAAAAAGCAGACCTATTTGCAAGTGTTGAGATTGAAGCACAGAAGGTAACGTTCTGCACAGGATCACCAGCTTTGCCTAACAGAAACATGCTTGAAATGTGGGCCAAACAAGTCTCGGGTATTACAGCTTAAAGGACACATTTCGCAGCATAGTCATGGTGCAGCTTTTTCTAGGTTTCTGTCATGTTTCAGAGCAGTATATCATGGACAGAGGGTGCAGCAGAGGAGCAGCCTCTGAATTCAGTGAAACCAAGATTATGTCCGTTTGCATCATTTCAAAAAATATTTATATTTTACTAAGTGCAATGCAAGTTTAGAGAAACTATGGTTTATAATTCTAAGTTTTAAGGGATCCTGCAGCAACCAATACACATGGCCATCGAAGTTGCAATAACTGATTATTGCATACCTGCACCCTGATATTTTCCTTGGGCTTCTTGTTGCTGTCTGTGAAGCTAATAGCATATGAAAGCAGGAGAGTGGCCAGTGCAATTCTTTTAAAGGAAGTTTCAAAATGGCTGTGTAGTAGAAGCGTGAAATAGTCTGAATAATTCATTTATCATTGCCTTGTTGATTTTTGGGCTTTTTTTTTGTTTTTTTGGGTCAGTCAATGATTTATCTACTTCAGAGTGCTATTTTGCTGCTTATTTAGAAAAACAAATCAAAACACTAAAAGAATGTGTGGAGAAGCAAGGTTCTTTTTACGTCACGCACTAGGACAGTTCCCATAGTAAGATGCCAAAACTCTCTCACTTGCCATGAATATACTTTAGTGTCTATTTATTGGGAAAACTTTTGACTAATATAGGACAAATATTGGAATGGTATGAACCTAGCTTGTGCTTCAGTGGTTTTCCCTGTAAAATGAGATTGGTATTATTTTCTTTCTTCTACTCTTTGTTTACCTTGTGTAAAAATAAATAAATAAATAAAAACCAAAAAAAAAAAAAAAAAAAAAAAAAAAACAAACCAAAACCAAAAACATTTATGTGAGATTATCTCATTAAGCTTTTTTGTTTGAACACCTGTATTGGAACTTAGTCACACAAATGACCTTATTTTAAGAACTGTGAAATGCTTTGTTTTCAGAGGGGAATGAGTCTGCAAAAAATGTTGCAAAAAAATGTTGCAAAAAATATTACAGATGATGTCACAAAAGATTCTTCCAAAACAATCTGAGTCTCTGTGTAAATATAGAAAATATCAGCCAAGTGTTGTGTGGTATAGAATTTATTAATCTTATTTTGTTATGTTTATGCTGCTTTAGTAAAAAGCAACTAAGAAAATGGTTCAATTCCATTTTAAATGTAGTCTGTCTTTCAGTTATAAACAAAGTTGTAAAGACAATTGTAAAGAAACTGAAAATCCAATTTGAAAGCCAATTCTTTGAAACACTGAACAGCACTGACACCAGTTTTCCCTAGCTTCTTTCACCTGCTTTCTGTTCTTGCAAACTGTTCCCATTTCAGCTATTTTTTCTCGTATTTTTTGTTGCTAATATGTATTTCCTGAGGTTAGATGTGGATTCAGCAATTCCCAGCTACTTTATAAAACCTACAATTAAGGTTGTATCTCATTTTTAAAACTCATCTATTCTTTGGAAGAATTTCGAGCCTCTACTAATCAGTAAATGTAGGGAAAAAAATGGCACAGTACTTATTATAGAGAAAAGAATGCCAGCTAGATATGACAACTTGGACCAATTTTGTTTCACCTGGGTTCTTTTACAAAATGCCATTCCTTGATTGCTTCCACTTATTTCTGTTCTCATATGACCTCTTTTCTGTCCTTCTCATTTTTTCCTTTCTGTGATGTTTCTCACCTCTTTTCAAATTTCTTCTTTTGTTATTTTGCCAGACTTCTATGAAAACGTTTTGTGTTCATAATAATTTGGATTAACAATTGATACACTGTCTCTTGCTGTATGAATACATACCACACATGTAGTTTGATTACGAGCCGATCATGACACAATCACAATGCTGGATTTTCTCCTAGCATAATTTACATAAAGAAATTGTTCTTTATCTACTGTAATTAACTGAGTGTTACTCAACTTGGAGTCTTTACTTCCAAATCTGTATGTTCTCAGTATCTTCAATAACAAAGGTACCGAAAAGTTAAAATTAAACTAAAAAACGGTATACTGTAGTTAGTAAAATATAAAAACTGTAAAGCAAAACAGTGGGTATTGGCTTGCTGCTTCTTTGCACTAAGAAGGCATTCAGATGGTGATGGAGCTGTGAATAATCTGTGGATTTAATTTTTTGCTGGAGCTGCTAAACAGTCTTGAAGATGAGCCATAGTTTTTATCCTGGAAAAGTATGATTATGAAAACTAGAAATAAACTAGACATGAAATTAGAAAAGTAGATGTATATTGTTAACAGCTAAATGAAGGTAGTACTCATCATGGTCAGTGTGGAAAGATAATTAATCCTGCTGCTGAGTTTACCTTTTAATATGTTTGTGCAGAGAAGTTAAAGTGCAAATGCTTATGTTTTTCTTTTTTTTTATCATAACCACAGATTTACACCCCATCAATCTAGTAACAGAAATGAGTATTTTATTTGTCTACAGGTGTAGAACAATGACTTTGCTCAGAGCTGTGAAATAGAAAACTCAGTCTCTGACAGCTTCAACTTCAAAGATTTGCTATCTGAAATTATTATGATCTGAAATATATTATACAGAGGCATTGGAACTACATTGCCAAAATAAAGAAGATAAACAGTGATTCCTGAGCATGACACAGAAACAGCAGTATGAAGACACTAATAAAATAATGTAAGTGGAAGAAAAGAATAGGGAAAAAAATCCACTAGAGCTAAAACTGAAGAAATGTGGATGAAAAAACCCTAAAGTACAGAATATCTTCAAAAAAAGGTGCACAAGTGAAGAGTATTCTTTAAGAATACTTAAAGAAACAAACTCTGTTTTGATACACTAGATGTACTTTAACGTTTATATTTAAGTTACACAAAAGAGATCAACTATAAGCATGCTACAAAAGCTTGAGATGCGTGGCACTGCACATTAAATAAAATACTTTTTTAGATTTCAGAAATTTTTTTACATGTAAGGCGTGATTCTGACGTGGTTAAGCTTGTTCTGAGGCCTCACAAATTCTGCCTTAGTACAGGTTTCATAAGTAAAGCTAGGAAAGAAGTACTAAACTGAGAATGTGGTTTAGTGGGTGTTAAGACTATGTGGTTTGCAGATAAGCATGATCTTAATCATTTAGTTCTACCATCCCAACATAAGAGTGAAAAAAGATTTAAGGTAATAAAGCAATGCTTAGACAGAATTGTAGAATCAGACTGAGTTGAATTTGACATTGCTAATTTATAAGCTAACAGCAGGGAAAAGTGTTTCAATGCTTTTTTTTTTTTTTTTTTTTTTTTGAGGAACTGGGAATTTCAATGCCTATAGTAGATGCTATTGTTAGAAGAACTGAGAAATTACAGACATATTAAGACTCAAAGTAAGATTGGGGAAGGAAAAAAAAAAAATCCCTGAAATCACTGTTGTTTTAGCAAAATGACACAATGCCAATCTGTGATAGAAATCTTTTTGAGGGGTATAACAGAAAGTTGTCACTTTGAAATTGATAATCCAAGTCACTCCTAAAATAGGGAAAAAATAGTATGTCAAACCTCAAGTCACTTACATGGAAGAAGCAAGAAAGGATGGATGAATAACCAAAAAGGTAAACAGTATCATTTTAGAGATTGGATTTTAATATGCAGCTTTTGTTTTCCTTACCTATTCTAGAAAAGGTCAGTGTTTCTGAACAGAAGCATAAGACAGCTGAGACCATCATAACACTGTATGAAAGCCATTGTGCATCTCTTGACAGCAGTAAGTATGAGTGACAGGCAACATATGCATATGAGAGGTTAAAGGGAATCAATGAATCCGGTCATTGGATAGATATTTAGAATTACACAGCAGAGTTCTGTAAATTCTTTTCTTCTTTGCCTCAAAAAGACAGACATGAAATTAAAACTTATGTGCCAGTTTCAACAAGTATCCAAAATACCTTAATTCCATGTAAACCTCATCTGTTATACTATTTAGATCTATCCTGGTATCTTGATTGGTTTACGGTGTAGCAGCTTGAAACTGCAGAAGCTCATGGATTGTTTGGTAGGTATGGGTCAAACTGATCGTTGGGTAAAAGGTGCATTTCTTACAAGTACATTGAGTCCAAACAAAATTTGTGATACATAACATATATGCCCTTACTAAGTCATTATTAAAAAAAAAAAAATTAAAAAAAAAATCCAAAACCAAAAAAACAAATAAGCTAGAGCTCTTCGATACCAGCAATAGTATCCATCTCTCTGGGTGTGATAATTGAATTTCTTTATCCTTAAGGATAAAATACTTACAGTGGGCAGGAATGTGGGAAGATTTTGTGAGGATTTCAAGTAGCACTTTTTTCTGTTTAGATGCCATTGATGCCTTCTGCTATACAATTCAGGAAGGGACCAGACTCATCTAACTTTGTAGAAACTGAGGCAAACTCCTAACTAACTTAGTATGGCTTTTAACTCCTTGTGTTCACAAGGAGATGAATGGCTGAGCTAATTCGTGCAGTTTACTAGAGATACAGGTTTTGACAGAGTGCATTACACACAGCTGTGGTGTCTCATCAAAGCTAGTCCCTGCTCTCTGTGCCACATAAACCAATCTCTACTATAACTTCACTCAATTCCCCAGTTGTCTTTCTCCTTCTTTCTACCTGCTACAGAGAAGTGATGTGTTAATTACATAATTAACACATCTGCTTTGTAATTAACCTGGCCTTCTCTTTCTCCTGACTAGCCACACCAGAAAGAAGGATGTCAGGTCAATTTACAGCAATCTAAGTTGTTTACAAGCATATAGACAGTTTAAAGCAAATAGTATGATTAAAAGGTCTCAATAGGGAAACAGGTTTTATTACCAGCTACTGAGGTAGTAAAATATGACATTTTCATTAGAGTAATATCTATGCTGTACTCTCTAATGCATAGCTTGGGAAAAGTTGAGAAGCATTTGCTGGAAAAAAAGAAAAGTAAAACGTGTCCCACTGGACAGAAAAGGGAAGAGGAAAAGATTAGTCTGAAACAATCACCTGCTGAAAGGGTGCAGGATAAGAGAGAACATTTCCTGACAGCAATCTTAGGGTGAGGCATTAGTTATTCTCTCCTGCTTGGAGCATGTTGCTTTATGTAGCTAGGTCTCCCTGGGGAAAGTCTTGCTAAAGGGTGATTAGGAGCAAGAAGTTTTCAGGGTTAGACTATTGCTTTATTTGATTTATGTAGACATTGTTATGAGGGATTTAATTTTTAATTTTTATGGTTGTGACTGTAAGAGAATGTTTTTAAACAACTAAGGCTAATTCAAAAGAGAGGATTAAGTATTGCTATAAATACTGCTAGTGCTTTGATTTTAAGTGATTGATCTCCTGAGTGGAATCCAAAACCTGATAGGAACTGTTCAGTGTAGAGATTTAGTTCAAAACCATTTTCCCTCCAGAGCATAGTAGGTGACCTACCTACCAAAGGCTCAAAGTTTTAATTTTGCCTGCTTTGGAACTGTGGAGTGGAGGGATTTGTTGGCAGTTCTCCTTTAAAAAAAGAAACATTAAAAAAAGGGAAAATGGGTGGTGGGAACTCAGTAGTTCTATTTATGTGTTATCAATTGTAGCTGCTTACCACAAGAAGTTTAGTCTGTAATATTTAACATATATTACCTAATTAATGTTTCATGAAGAAATATAAATAACTTTGGCATCTGGTGCTTCACTTGGTAGGTAAGTTGGTTTGGTTTTTTTTGGTTTCATTTTTTCTTTGCTTTTTTCGTAGTTGTGTATGTTTTCTCTTTATTCTTTTTTTACATGATCTTTCTAACAGCTGAGTTACTACATAAAAGCAGTTGATAACATTTTCCCATACAATGTTTAGAAGAATTAAGGGACCAGTTGTATGACTTTATGTGTATCTTAATTCTGAAGGCATTCTGTGAAAGTATCAAGCAGTAAAAATCACAGATAAATGGAAAAAAAAAATTAAAAAAAAAGCTAGTTTCTTATGTTTCTTATGTGGTACTTGGTTTAAGGGGGAACTTGTATGGTCTGTGTGCTCAGCTCTGCCAGTACTAAGATGTTTGTGAAAATACACTGAATAAAAACTTGTAGCACTTGAGAAATATTAGGGTAAAGAAGTGAAGGCAACAACGAAAATTTGAAGTGGTTTAAGTGTTTTGAGGTAGAAGAACGGAGATTTCCAGAACTATAAAGTCTGACTTAAGTGTCTATGTTCTAAGTTTTGCTTCAGATGTTGAACCCTTGTTTTAAATCTGGGTACTAAAGCTTAGGTAGGAGTGTTATAAACCCAAAAGAGTAATAGTTCTATACTCCTCAGGTGCAGTGAAGAGCAGCAGAACAAGACACTTTTTTTTTTTTCCTTAAGGAAAAAAGAGAGTTTGGTTTTAAAAGGCTTCCAGAAAGCCTTTCCAGCTTATTTCCAGAATTGGTCTATTGTTCAGATGCAATGCAGTAGTTAGTTCATTCTTAAATTAGTTGATTTTTCAAAGCTTTTCTGAAGACAAAAATCTGTGTATTGGAAACTAAATTTCAGGAGCACACTCTTGAGTGTAGTGCGTGCCGGGGGTACATAGTATGGAGGGTGCAGTCCATGCACTGTTGTGTGACTCAAAGGGAGAATGTCCTCGGTGCAAAGGGATGCTGTAAGCTTATCCTGCTTTTATAATTTCAGTTAATTTGCTGTAGTTGCTGTTCTGGAACCATGATCAACTTAAAAAACTAGTATCTGAGACACTGTGAACAGATCTGGGTACTTAGCTGAAAGAAAGCAAAACCCCACAACTTTTTTAACTTTGTTGCAACCATCTGTCTCAGTCAGGGCTTAAGGCTGAACCTGTAGATGTAAAGTGTTGTCTTATCTGCATGTCTTTTTGAGACATGTCATCAGGGACTGTTGTTTATGAGTACAGACACTCAGGTCCTGCTGAAGGACCTGCCTATAATCTTGTATAACAGTAGGGGATGGGCTTGTCCAAGCAAGCAGAGATGTCTTTATGATGCACTAAATGTGCTTTCCAGCTCTGGGCACTGTGGTAGTGAGAACTGCAGTCTTTGGAGATATAAGGGGTGTGCATCAGGTTCTGATATCAAGTCCTTTTTTAGGAAGGATCTGTACGTTTGAATCCTAGCAAAGAGCTGTCTGCCTCCAGACAGGAAGTAATTGGATTCTGGGTGTTCCTCTAGGGATTATACCTGCCTTACAGCTCTTCTTGTATGTTCTTCAATCCACTTTAAAGCAGTATTGGGAATTTTCAGTCATAGTAAAACCCCACAAAACAAATGTCCATTGAAGACAGTGGGGCCCTGCACCTGTGCTACATCATGCTGCCTTTAAAATCAGCATCTCAAAGTAACTACACAGCACTGGAGAATGAGGTTCTATGCAACTCTTAAAGATATTTTGTCATGGAGCACATTACAGCTTCAAAATGATTGTGGGAGATGACGAGCATGGACAGTAGTATTTGTCTAACTTAAAAAATCCTGACCGATAGAGAGTGAAATAAACTACATGATATATCCCAAACAACAGCCAAATAAACAACAGCCCTGATTATTCCTGACATCAGCCTCCGGGATTCCCTCTTTCCCCCTGAATTGTGCGCTCTAAGAACAAATTACAAAATAAAAAAAATTGCCAACTGCTATTCCAATGATGTGGTGCATGCTAATTACATTTTATATGGTGATTAATTAAAAATAACCATGCAAATGTCTAATTTAAGAGTCACTCACTTCACTAAGTCTTCAGACACTGCCTAGCTGCCCCAGGCATTTGGTGGTTAGGCAATTTATTCAAGCTTTCAAAATATTCTCAAAATGTCTAAGATAATGAAGGTTCTTGAAAAAGTTCCAGCTAGTTTGGAATATATAAACAGAGGTTTCAGAAGAGTAAAATAGCACTGCATATATTTGCATTTTTGAGCCAAAGTACTCTGTGTATACATAAAAATAGACCAGGAAGGGAATAATAGAGATTCAAAACAGTCTGAATATTTAGTTGCAGCACATAGTGGACTAGTTCATAGGTTATTTCAGTGGCTAAAGAAAATGAAATATAATCTTATTTAGAGCAGACTCCTTTTTTACTTTAAATAGGAAGCTTTTGATATACACATAGACAGGAAATTTGCCTTATTCACAAACAAACATAATTGTATCAAGAGAGCTAGGTCATAACAACTAACTCTATTCTATGATTATTATTCTGTGATTCTATAACTGTGACTTGGTTCAAATACAGTGAATTTTAATCAGTGGAATATGCAATTTACAGATCATGTTACAACGGCTGGAGACTAAAATATAATATGTGAAGAATATTTTCAGAAAGTAATGAATAAAAACTTACAGAAATATAGAATCATAGGTTACTTAGGGTGGAAAGGACCATGGGCAGGGACACCTTACCCTAGACCATGTAGTCCAAGGCTCAGTTCTACCTGGCCTTGAACACTGCCAGAGATGGAGCATTCACAACATCCTTGGCCAACCTGTTCCAGTGCCTCACCACCCTCAGAGTGAAGAACTTCTTCCTCATATCTAACCTAACCTTCCCCTGTTTAAGTTTAAACCTGTAACCCCTTGTCCTCTCACTACAGTCCCTAATGAAGAGTCCCTCTCCAGCATCCTTGTAGGCCCCCTTCAGATACTGGAAGGCTGCTATTACGTCTCCATGCAGCCTTCTCTTCTCCAGGCTGAACAGCCCCAACTTTCTCATCATATCTACATTTGGGAGGTGCTCCAGTCCCATGGTCATCCTCATAGCTCTCCTCTGCACTTGTTCCAACAGTTCCATGTCCTTTTTCTATTAAGGACACCAGAACTGTACACAATACTCCAAGTGAGGTCTCACAAGAGCAGAGGAGCTGGATCATCTCCTTTGACCTCATGGTCATGCTCCTTTTGATGCAGCCCATGATACGGTTGGCTTTCTGGGCTGCAAGCACACACTGCCAGCTCATGTTCATTTTCTCATTAACAAACATCCCCAAGTCCTTCTCCACAGGGCTGCTTGAATCTCAACTCTGCCCAATCCCTGTGCCTGGGATTATTCCAACCCAGGTGTTGGACCTTGCACTTGACTTGGTTGAACTTAATAAGGTTGGCATTATCCCACCTCTCGAGTGTGTCAAGGTCACTCTGGATGGGACCCCTTCACTCCAGTGTGTCAACTGCATTGCACAGCTTACAATTTACGTCTTTCCTTAATGAAAAAATAATGTTAATACTTAAATTGCTATTTAAGGATCTCATTCCGTATGCCTTTTTATCTAGAATTTTATGTCTGAAACTGTTCCAGTAAATTCTATGTGTACACCAAATTTATGTGCAGGAATATTGTGGTATCAAAACAGAGGAAGTTTATATTGTTAAATGCAGAATGCACTTATTTTCTCATTCGTAAGTGGTGTTGCTACTGGTCTCCAAGTGTTTCAAGCAATTTTTCAAAAATTAATTCAGAAGTAACAGATGATTGTTTTCAGGGACTATTCTAGTTCACAGAAGGCTACAAATAGAGTGATAAGCTTCTGTATCTGCATACATTCCTGCCTGCAAAGACTTCACAAGCATAAAAGTAAAATTAATTATAGTATTAATTATGAAGTATTTATTCATGTTTTATAAATAGCAGTGTTTCTTGCCACTTACAGTGAAACCCATAGCAGCTGAGATTATGCAATGACACTTTCCACTATTAAAATTACTTCGACACCCAGAATAATTATTTTCCTTTTTAATGATATGCTGCAGTAAACTTTGCTATTGTTTAGTTATATAAAACTTGTTTTTTAAAAGAAATTCAGTATGCTGTCTATTTTATTATTTTCTTTTTAGTCCTAAATAACTCAAGTATTTCAAGTGATGGGATTCGGATTACTTCCCATTGGCAGAACCCATTGTAGATGTGTCAACACTGTAGTCTCCATGTTTCTACCAAACCACCTCTGTGTGTCCAGAAATTATGTTTGGTGTCTGTTAATCTGATATTTTCCCCAAAATCGAAAGGTTTTTTTTCTGCTTACTGATGACCTGTCTCTGGGGTGTCTGGAGTAGTCTGAGACTACTAGGTAACACTCTAAAAGCTGTAACAATTACAGAGAAGTGTTTAATATGCTTTGTGGTCTCACAGTATTCTCTAGTTCCAAATGGAGGTGCTTCTTCATTGAGCTGATGTCTTGGGTTTTCATAAGGAGTACATTTAATACATAATTGCTTCAATTGTGGATGAAGTCCCTGAATACATGTTTATATCTTTCTCTAGATTTGCAAATACAACTCAATCGCAGATTTTTGACTCTTCAATCAAATTCTCTGTTTTCTGAAGTAGCTCTTTATTTTTCCGATATATATTAGCTATATAATGTATATAGTCATATATTTATGTGTATCTCACCCATAGCCCAACAATTGAAAGAGATTCCTTGTTTCTTCAGGCTGACTTATGGCTTAAACCATGACAGTTTGTTCACTCGCTTCCCCCTTTTTCTTCCCTCTGCTCCTGGAGGGATGGGAAGAAGAATCGAAAGAATGCAACTCCCACAGGTTGAGATAAGAACAGTTTAGTAACTAAG
>JAOEHX010060844.1:0-13918 GCA_025448015.1 Bolborhynchus lineola
CTGCATGGAGACCTCATAGCAGCCTTCCAGTATCTGAAGGGGGGCTATAAGGATGCTGGGGAGGGACTCTTCATTAGAGACTGTAGTGATAGGACAAGGGGTAAGGGGTTCAAACTTAAACAGGGGAAGTTTAGATTGGATATGAGGAAGAAATTCCTTAGTGTAAGGGTGGTGAGTCACTGGAATGGGTTGCCCAAAAAAGTTTTGATGCTCCATCCCTGGTGGTGTTCAAGGCCAGGATGGACAGAGCCTTGGGTGACATGGTCTGGTGTAAGGCTCATGACAGAGGGGTTGCAATTAAATGTTCTTAAGTTTCTTTCCAAGCCTAATTATTCTATGATGTCACTGCTGTTTTATTTTTTACTGTTTCTGACTTTTCTCTGTTCCATTTTTTGAAGTTGCGTGGGACTTAAGGTACTGATTAGTGAAAATGTCCTGAATTTTTGCTTGCCTTGAAGTGCAAACAGCCATCTTACACTGTGATATCTTGTTGGAAAAGCAAACTGGCTTACAACAAAACAGAAAACCCAGCAGTCTCTTGTAAAAAAAAAAAAAAAAAAAAAACCAAAAAACAACCACATTGATATGTCACTTCAGCTGTAAACCTTGAAAAGCCTGAGAACTTGAACAGCTGTTGGCATGCAATTCATATTTATAAGCATTTTGTTGAACTGGTAACTGTGATAAAGCTGAGGAATAAAGCAAATACAGTTCAGTATTTCAGGTACTTTTGAGGGCATTTGTATTTCGCTTTGACTGTATAACCAAGCTGCTTAAGGTTATTGATTCAGGACTTATTTGGGTTTTTTGGAGTTGGGGAGCAGATTATAGCAAGCATTAACTGAGAAGCACAATTTTAATCAGGGAGCAGAAAGTCCATGTTTTAATGATGTCAGTATTTTGGATATTTGTCCAGATTAAATCATAGTGTAACATGTTAGTTCTTAGGTTGTGGGACACTGTTAAGCCCAAAGGGACAAACTTTACTATGAAACTTGGCTACAACTATTTACCTGGTAAAAGCAGCTGCAATGACACATGCACAATCACTGCAAAAGTAAACAGAACAGGGAATAACAAGGATGTCACTGATCTAGGTCAACAGCTGTGTCACTGAAGTCATGAACTGACAGGAGATGTCTTCACTGTTCGAACAAAGGAAGGGGTCTTATAAGAAAAGGTGGAGAAAGACTTTACAGGGGCCTGTAATGATGGGACAAAAAGCAGTGGTTTTAAACTGAAAGATGGTAGATTTAGATTAGGTATTAGGAAGAAATTTGTTAGTGAGGGAGGTGAAACACTGAAACAGATTGCCCAGAGAAGTTGTGGCTGTCCCATCCCTAGAAATGGTCAAGACTAGGTTGGACGGGGTTTTGAGAAACCTGGTCTAGTGGGAGGTGTCCCTGCACATGGCAGGGGGTTTGGAATGAGGTGATCTTTAGAGGTCCCTTCCAACCCAAATATTCTGTGATTCTTTTAAGGGTTGGGTGAGGTTTTTGCTGCACAGAGTACATGTTGAGTCTTAGTGCAGCTCTGACAGCCATGCTTTGGCAGCTACTACAAATTCCTGTGCTTCCTTCTACAATTATAAATTTGTGTTACCTGTTGTCTTCTGTATTAGTTCCTTGTCACTGCCAGCATGGGAGCCAAGCATAAGCACCCTGGCAGCTTGAAACAGAGCTGAAGCCACAATTTGACAATTCCCATCTAATATATCTTTGTCTTTTCCTGTTGATAAAAGTCCACTTATAGATGTTCTAGCAAATTGTGTTTGACACAGGTGAGCATACAAATGAAGACCTTACACACTTCAGTGTCTGAAATAATTTTTCTCTTTTGCCTGTCATTTTATATCTATGTTTGTGTTTATATTTTTGCAAAGGTTTCTGAAATGGGTATGGTGGACAATCTTAGATTGTTATAAAGTTGTGTAACTTGGAAACTCTGTCTTGGAGGGTGAAGTTTCTGCAGCTTTTGCATACCTGACAGTTTAATATGGCAGTTTAATTTTTAAATTTAAAGGTATATTCTTACCTTTTCAGTCAGAGATGGAGAAGCCTAGAGGAAGGAAGAAAGCAGCTATCACAGATTCAGAAGAGAAACTAAGCATAGATGACCTGAATAAACTGGGTCAAGAGCAGAAACTTAGAGGCAGTCAACGGGGAAGGAAGAGACCTGCAGTTGTTTCAGAATCTGATGAAACACAATGGCAAGAGGAAAAAAGGCTTAAAGAAGATGTTATAGAAAGTGAGGATGAACAAAACAGTCCACCAAAGAAAGGGAGAAGAGGACGGCCTCCCAAAGCAAATAATGGGGGAACACCTAAGGAAGAACCCGTAGCAAAGTCATCAAAAAGGAGCAAAAAAAAACAACCACCAGCAGCTGCAGCAGACGAGGAGGAGGAAGAGGAAGAAAGGCAAACTGAAAACATTGAACAAAAACCAAAAGGCAGGCAAAATAGGACACCGAAAAGAACACAGCAGAGGTAAGTCTGTCTTCTTGTAAGCTGCATCTTTTTTATCCTTGGACATTAGTTATAATTTGATACTTTGCAATTTGGGTCTTCCTCAAAACAGAGCAGAACCATCTGAAACTAGTACAGTTGAATCAGCACAGTCTACGCCACAGAAAAGACGAGGAAGGTCATCAAACACACCACCATCACAGCCAAAAAAAGTGTAAGTGGGGAACATTTTCTAAATTTGTATTTAGTGGAAATCAGAACTATGCCTCTCTGCTCCCAAACAATCATTCACTGAAAATATTTCAGAATCCTTTAATTGACAGATAAGAAAATAAATCTCCATTGCTATTTCTAAAATGTTTTCCCTAGCTGCTTCTCCCAGAACACCTCAGACCAGAGCAAGAGGCTATGAGTAAGTTTAATGTGTGCAGGTAGTGTATACATAACTTTGCTCTTCTAGGAGAAAATAAGGCACATGAAGGCCCTAAAGACAGGGCTTTATTAGGACTTAAAGGAGCAAAAAGTGCTCCCATTTGTTTTGGGTAGAGAGGAAGAATCAAATTGTTTCTGTGGTTTAAGAGTATTGTGGAGAATTGAGTTTATTCTGATGCTTAAATTAATGTTCACTTTCTAATCTGTGGCCTTATTATCCACTCAAATCATTTCCAAATGAATAAAATGTGCTACAATCTGTGAAGGATAGTACCCCTTGAAAATTCTAAGACAGATTAAGCTCTAAAATAAAGGTAAACTCTGTGGCTAGCTTCATCTTCTTGTGCCTGCTGTCAGAAGCTACTGGTGTATCTACCTTTTCTGTACATGTATATGCAGTGTACGTAAAGCAGAGGTGTACAAGTGGACAGCACTTTACCTGCTCACATGTATCAAACCGCAGCTCATAGAACAGATTTGCAAGATACTTTTCTTGATAAAAGTGATAAATTCCTTAGGGCACTACTTATTTACATCTTCAGTATGGCATTTGATATTACTCTGTTGTTTTTTCTAGCTTCTGGGCATAGTTAGCATCATTTTGATCTTCCTCTGGCACCTTAATGTACCAATTTGCCTGTCCCTAGAGAATCTTCCATAACAAAGATCTTTGCCTGCACAAGCATGTACCCTCAGTTCAAACTCTTAATTTCACACCAGATTGCATGTTCTGGCATTTTGCACACGCAGTATCCCAAACCAGTGTTCTATTTCCCTACCCCAGGTTAGACCTCTCCTGCTCCTTTACTCTTTAACCAGAAACACAGGTCCTGACACTGTCTTGGTTACTGCAAAAGCCACTGCTACATGTGCAGTGAAATAAGAGTTGGAAACAGCTACTGCCACGCAGAGAAGACATGCCCACAAGTTATTGTCGGGTGATGTGCTAATACTTAAATAGCTTCTGATTAATTTCTCAGTGAAATCAGTGTATTTCTTTACCCCATCTTAAACAAACAAGAGTACACATGATCAGTAAGAGGCATAGCTCTTGTTCACGTTGTTCCTGGCACAAGGAGCCAGTTGTGAGTCTATGCTAGATTTCATTAAAAAAACTAAGAAGAATTTTGTATGATCAGACCACCCAAATTGTGTCTGTCCTGTTTCCAAATCTGCAAGAAAAAGGTGAGACCACAGTAATTCATTAGTTTTCAAAGTACACTGTAGTCAGACCTTTCTCCCTTTTCTACACACATGTATCTACAGCAGGTTTTAGAGAAAGGAGCTGATAGACCGAGCAGCACTGTGTACCACAAGATGTATATATGTATTGAATATATATATTGACTATAAATAATATATATAAAATAATTATATATATATAAATATATATATTGAATCCAAATGCTTAAAGCTTTCTGAGATCCTCTGATTTGTCATAAGAATTTGGGTTTTTATCTATGAAGTAAAATCACCAATGAGGTGATAGTGTATAACCTATTTCTGATAGCCAGCTGGGTTATTGGTTAGTGCATGTGAGCTGGCTTATTTTTGTAATCTAGGAAAAGATGAATTTGTGAGTAAATCTCTCTTTCCTTTTCAATTCTTGTGTATCTATCAGACTTAGAAGACTTGAGTTGGGCTGATTTGTATTGTTTCTCAGCAGGTATCATGTCAGTTGGTTGATGCTGAAAGCCCCTATACTACACTATAATTACTATATGCAATTCAGAGATTCTATTTTGTATAGATTTTAAAGTAGTTCCCACCACATGTGCTTTGATGCTGTCAGAAGCCAGCTGTTATGGATCTGTGTTCCCCCACTGGGGACTGAAGTGTGTTTATTGGCAGTTTGAACAGAGTTTCTGGTTTAATTTCATCCAGAAAGTCACCTGGTTCTGGTGCAGCAAGACAGCATCTGCAGTAAATCGGATTATTCAGTGATTTAATTCTGAACTGTGCCCATGACCCAACCAAAATGGTGATGTGGATGCAGCTGTGTAGTTTTGACTGTATATCTATTTGGACTCCCTTTTTTCAGGTGGGAGAGGGACTAGTTCTTATTTTAAGCAAATGAGTGCTTTCTGGTTGTGGTTCAGCTCCCATCACTAACAGACAATTTATGATATTGTTGACTGATTTCTCTTGATTATCCTGATGAAGGTGTTGCTATCCTGATTATCCCCAGCGCTTAGCATGAGCCAGCTTGACAGATTTGCATTCAGGTTCATTATAGTGTTAATTTCATAAAGAGCAACAAAGGTTCTTCTAGGTCGGTAAAAACATTGATGCAGTTACTCAAATCTTGTGTATAAACTCGTGTAGAAGTACAGCACATCTATTCATGGAATTGAATAGAAGGGGAAAAAACAAAGCCAACCAAGTATTCTGTCTCTGGTTGTTTGGCTTCTCCTGTTCATTGGTTACTGTTGTGTCAGGCTTATTAGGCCCGTGTTCTGGCACTGAAGAGAAAAATCTGTCTTGTGTAGACGCAGAAATTGTGCAAATTTGTACTCCTAACCCTCTAACCTGGAAGAATAAGTTTTAAGATGCTGTTGTCCAGCCTCCCGGTTTCACTTCTTCTTATTCCATGTGTGGATGAACTCGATGGGTATAAAAGACCTATTATTATGTAACGTGAAATGATAAGCCTGGTGTTTTTGTAGAATGTTTGCTCTTATGCCTGTTTATACATGTGCAGAGCCATATACTATGAAAATGATCTTTATTTTTCTTCTGATTGTAGCCGTGCAGGACGTTCCAAACAAGCAGCCAGTAAAGAGAATGAATCTAGTGAAGAGATGGATGTTTTTCAGAGTAGCTCACCTGTCAGTGACGACATTCCCCAGGAAGAGGTGATGGAAGAAGAGGAAGTTTCCACAATCAATGTAAGAGAAATGCCTGAGATTTTCTTTGAAAGTCTTTGTGGTGTCCTCTGTGTATTGATGTTCAGTGAATGACTTCTGTTCCGAGAGCTTAACCTTCCTCCTTTAAAATTAATGAGGTGGTTGTCAGTCGCCACTGTTGTGGAGTGGCACCACTTCCAGAGAAGCTGCATTCCTTAGCAAATGTCAGGTTTTGTCAAGCATCTTCTGTTTTCTGTTCTGTATAGCTTCTGAATTGTGTACTACCTCATGGTAAATATTTTCCAGGTAACTCCTGCCCATTTTTCTCAGCAAGATCATCATAATGTTTCTTTATACAGGAAAAAAAAGGCACAAAATAATAGTGGTGGAAGAGAAGCATGGGATCTTGGAGCAGAATCCTAAACAAATTTCTTCCTCTTACCAGAATATGCAAATATCTTAAAAAAATTTTACTTTTATATTTATTCCATACAAATACTTTAGTAATGTTAGTGGCAATACTAAAAATGTTACTGTGAATGCCCTCACACTTTTGGACACTTCTGATGATTGGAGCATCTGAGTGTAGGAAAACTCTAAAAAATGGAACTAGAGGATTTTTTAATATTTGAAGGATTCAGACTCAGGAACATCAAGCAAAATTATGTCCCTGGTCATTGGCTGGGACTTGTCCCTGCGATGAGTAATGAATGACATTGTATATAGTTACTCAAACGTTATTGTGAGACTTAAGCATTTTTTTCTGTTATAAAATATATTTATTCCTGAATTTTTCAAATATTTTCCTGTAAAAACACTTAAAATGCTTTTTCTCCAAACAGGTACGTCGCAGAGCTTCCAAAAGGGAAAGGCGATGAGTGAACATGTAGTTATCAGCCTTCCAGGTGAAAGCTTTGAAGAATGCTTTTCCTATAAAGCTTGAGACTGAATGAAGCTGTTAGTGCACAAATGGGGTTGCTGAACAAAAGACAAAACCTATTTTCCTTTTCCTGCCCCTGCATTTGCAGTCCCTAGATCACAAGCTTTAGCCACACACATGTTGATATCATTAACTGTGGGTTTTTGTGAAGTGTAATGTGCGCTGGCTTTGTAGACATATGAACTAAAGAAGAAAACTGTAAATAGTTCTTTTTTTAATGTTTCTGACTTCTAAAGTGCTTGTATAGCTTTTATCTGCGGCTTTAAACTGACAGTACCCCACTGTTTATTGGATCTATTGATATAAAAATGAACAGTTTGTTGAAAATTGATCTCAAGCAATATCTGTCAGTGTTTGTATTTGTACTCTTGTTGACATTTAACTGTGAAAACAAAATCAGTTGAACAAATAGTGCCACTTTCTTTTGCCACTATTTGTTGAGAAGAAGAAAAAAATGGTCTTTGTTTCCTTCATGGATTTAACCTAGTGTTTACCTTTAAGCACCTACTTATCATCAGAGGTGCTAAATTACTTTCTTTTGCAATTGAACAATGTTGGATAGAATAATACGAGAGATGCAAATTGTGAAAGAAGTTGTTTGTTTTACACCTCAGTATTGATGCCAGACTTTTCTGGACTTCTGGTGGCATTGAAAATTCAAAAAGGATTTAAAATATTTTAATTTTAAAAGTGTGTTATTAAATAATGTACTGAATACCCTACCCATTTTATCTTCCCCATCAGTTTTTATTAATCTACTGTATCAATAAAATTCTGTAACTGAGTTTTTAATAGTCTAGTATGTTAATGTGTATAGATATTTCCTTCTGAACGTGATGTTCACAAAGAGCAAATTATTACTACATTATAATATGAAATCTGATATATAAACATTAGTGAAAATACAGTTCTTATTACAATGTAAAGTTAATCACAAAGAAAAATTTTATTGATGCAGTGTGTCTTTATAAAGCTGTTCTTGAGAGCCAAGTGTTTTGTATTTTATAGTGAAGTTGCATGTTTATGAAAAATGTGCTGAAAATGGGATGTAATGTTTTTTTGGAAACTCGTATCTAGCAGTAGTATATGGTAGGTTGCCTCATGAGAGAATCTTTTATTGAGAGTTTATTGTACCTTTTTGTTCTGTTTTGGGGTTTTGAGCCAAATTTTTTTTGGTATGAAGAGCTAAGTTTTTGGTGAATAACCCTCTGCTGATTATTGCAGTCAGGGTATTCAAGATTTGAATGAAGCTCCATTTTTATTTTCTGCTACCATAGAGAGGTTTGGTTTTTTATTTTTATTTTTTCTTTTTAAGGTATAATCTGAAAAAAAAAAAAAAAAAACAACAAAAAATAACAAAGAGAAACAAAATACTTAAAGCAGTATCCTGTATGCAGTTTTACAGTTTACAAACTGTGTCTTTGAACCAAAATGTATAGGTTATTACACTATGCGTAGGCAAGCACATATGATAATTTCAGGTGCTGTTCTCCCTCTGGTTCCCTACAGTTGACAACATGTGCAAAAATCAATTTCTAACTTGAGAAAATTTTATCTCATTGAATAATGGAACATTTTCATGTAATCCATCAATAAGTAAGTTAGAGTTGCAAGGTGGCCTGTAAAGATTAGAGGAAACAATAACGCTAAAACACGGATTTACTGATTTCCAAATGATAAGATCACCACTAAAGAAACATAATTTTTTCATTATGCCTTTTTTTTTTGCTAATGGAAAAAGGTATTATAAATATTATTCTGCCTCAACTTAACATCCCCCCTACTCCCTTCAGTATTCAGCTTTTCAACATTTATACCTATAGGTATAGGGGAAATGCTGCCTAAAAAGGCAATTACAGTTGATTTGAATTGACTCTGAAATAGTTGGCACAAAAGAACTGGCTTACTTATGCTTCAGCAGTGCAAATGCAAGTTGTTGGGGTGTTTTTTATGGTATAAAATGATCGAAAGCTAGCTTTATATTTTCCTCTTTGACAGAATTGCACTGAAAACATTTATGGAAGATGTACCTTTAAGTCCATTTTATACAAAAAATATGAAAAATTGATGCTGAAACTGCTGCAGACTCTTGAGGCTTTATGTGCATAAACATGTTTAGGTTAAACTTCATGGAATATTGATGCACATTACTGATCACAATGTCTAATGTAAATTTAAACTATAGTTTTGCAATTTGAATGATGATTTCTTGGGTTATAATGTGTAATTCATTATTTCTTGAGAAATAGGCACAGCAAATTTCATTCTTATATTCAAATCTCTTCTAAGTTCATTCTCATCTCATATAAAGAAAATGAATATTTTATGTACTAACATTTTGAGATCTGCGTACAGTAGCTACAGTAGAGTATAATTATGTATAAAAGATAAATTGCTAACACTGAGTTAGCATGCTCTTCTGCAATGATAATGTTAAGTTTATAAAAATGTACTGTATTACATTAAAAGATCAAATTGAATTCACTGTAACAAGTTCCAGTATGACATTTTTGCGAGATTACCGAAGTATCTTGCTGTACTTAGCAGCAAAATTAAGCTCATTTGTGTTACATTTCCTTTTCTTGCTGCAGTGCAACAGGAGACTTTCAGTGATCTGTAGTTCATATGCAGAATGCAAACAGTGATTGTAATCTTGATGCTAGTGTTTAAGAAGAATTCACTCAGATTCCAGAAGCATGGGATTTTTCACTTGTCACGAACAGACATAATAAATATTTAGAGCTACCTAAAACACTCCAATGGGAAGGAAATATGAAATTGCTTGAAAGTTCTAGTGTGAGTACACCTATTCCACTTAGGACAATCGAAAATCCTGTATTAACTCTACTTGACTCTGCGAATTGACTTCATTTTGTAGCAAAATTAAACCCTTTTTCAAACATTTTGACATTTGCTGTTTTGACATTTCAGTCTATGTGAGCAAAGCCATTAGAATTTATAAAAAAAATTCATATTAAAGACATTTCCACTGAAAATTAATATGATTAATTTGTAAGCAACTTGGAAAAAGGCTTAGGTTTGAAGATTAAATACTTCATTCTGGCATAGCATGTGTCATCTGATATTCTAAAAATACACAACCACCACCAGACTTCACATAGAGGTGTGTGTACAGTTTTCTTGCTATGTTTTTTGCACGTGTAGTGTAGGTTATGACAGGTTACCAAAGTCTGCTTTTGTGAAAACACAGAATAGGGTTTGGATCCTGGAAGTTTGCATCCCTTTGTTTCTGTGGGGTTCTTCACTGCATTTGTCCTGTGCAAATACAAGTACATATCCAAGTACATTGATATGTTTGACTCTTCTAACACCTGTGTAAATAGGTCATGTAATGAAAGGAACATACATGTATTGTAAAACTATATACCTTTGACATAGGAAAATGAGTTTGTGATACTTTTAAAACTTGCCTGTATTTAAATATACATATGGTAGAGATTGATAAATCTTTACCTCATCAAGGTAGATGCAGTACATATTTTAGGAAGAATTTCTTAAAGAAACATGTTCAGCTCTACCAGCATGTTTGTCCAAGGCAGCATTTCTACAAACACATGATTGAGATGAGTTCTACGTGGCCATCCCATTAGTCTAATAGTTTTATGATGACGAAAATGATAAAATTCACCTAAGAACCTCTCTCCAGTCCTCCATCAGGGGAAGAACCTGGATGCATTCTTGGTTCCTGATATGCTCTGATTGCCATTCCAGTCTTTGCATCTTTGTTGGATGTTTGCCTTTACAAAAGGTATTTCCTAATTTAGGTGCTAATGCTGACAGAAGTGACTTACATTCCACAGGCATAAGCGGTCTCCCTGCTGTGTCAGTAGGTTTGTCCAACACCTGCTGGACACCTGCTTCATTATGTACAGTACAGCTTCTGGCATTTTGTTGCGAGTAGAAAAGTAAAGACCTGAATGGTGCTAACTGGGATAGAAATACAGGACGACTTGCTTAGAAGTTCATCAAATTCTGCTGCCTAAAAGGTCCCGCCTCTCGGCGCGGAGTTTACCAAGTGCCATTATATTTGTATAGGCAGGATAAACATAGCATCATACAGTGTATATATGCAGTAATGCTTCACACATTTTTTCCAATGCCTGACTACAGTCATGATGTGGTTTTAGTACCACTTTCATTTTTATAATGAAGCTGTATATTGTATATTCTTTTGAGTTAGCAGCATTGTATTATACTTACGGAAGAAGAAAGAAAGTTTCAAATACAGATTTCTACCCCTGCAAATCAGTATTTCGGTCAACATGTGATGAGTTGGAATTAGTTTTAACATACAGTTTCTTTGGAGGATGAGTAACATCTTGTAAGGTGTTGGCTGGTTGTGTTTCTGCTGCTTGAGTCCTACCTCATGTATGTAGATACAAAGAAACACAGTATTCCAAAAATCCAAGCAGTACTGTTGAAGATGCTGACTGCTTACCTGGAAGTAATTTTATTATTAAAAAGATAATGCACTTCATAAATTTGTTACACAGTTCTGAGCAGATCCAGACAGCTGAAGTTTTAGGTTCTGTAAGGCGCTGTCCATACTGTTGCATTTTACTAATTGTCTATAGGTAGGAGACAGTCACTCAAATTATGATACGCAATATAAGAACAAAACTTAGTAACAATCTAAGTAGTAATGACTTCTATTGGTGTTATAATACAAAAGAATGTGTTAGAATGAAGCATTCTTACCCTAAAAAGCTTTTTCTTTAGTATGCTGGGATGGCACGCTGATAATGTAAACCAGCTTTCTTCTGAAGTCATGGCACCTTGAAATAATATTCTTCTGGAAAAGCTGCCTTTTTGGTAGATATGTTTTAACCTTACATGTTTCTGTAGTATTTTTGTATTCAGCAAAATTAAATTCTGTAAACTAAAGTTATTTTGAAGAACAGAAGAGGTTTTAATCTGTCTTAAAGAAAACAATAAGACATTCATTTTAAGCAGCATTTTATAGCCATATCTATAGACGCAGTGATGTGTTATGTGAACCTGATGTACACAACCATTTCTCTGGAGCCTTTGACCTGCAGCATAATCTGAAAGGCAGTGAAAACTGCCTTCAGGTTTTCCACAAAAAGCATTGACTGTTGTCCTTCCATAACCATTTCAAAAGATAAGAGCTGGAGGAGGAAGGAGTGAAAAGTAATGGTTTTATTTACCTTCTGTTTATCTCCTATTTTATGTATTAGATGATGGGAAAACAATGCTGTGTTGGAGGTGTGTTGAGTGAAAAATGATGTATTTGAAATAAGTTATTAATTTGAAAGGTACTAGGTAAGGAAAGGGTAGGGAATCCACAGATAAATGAGATGGAAAAGCAGTTACTCAATATCATAAGACCAACGATAAGAGTCTTCTGTTCAAGATGAAAGCCTAGGTAAGAGAAATTATGTTAGTGACAGTGATATTCTCATTTTTAAGAATTATGTAAGGGAGGAGAACTGAAGATGTGGTGTTTTCTTTGATTTGGAGAAAGTTGAAGTGTTAAAATGCATCTAAGAAGACACACAGAATTGAGACTAATGCCCAGAGTGTGTGTGTTGAAAGAGGATAATAACTGCTGCTAAGGGCAAGTACAAGGAATTTGGAATAGTTAGACAAAAGGGAATTCTAACCTCCATAGGTAGGAAGATGAGGTTAAGGCAGCATCCTGTTAATGTAGCACTAAAAATGAGGCAAAATAGGCCAAGATATAAGCTATCTGGAAACCAGAGCTCTCAAAGCTGTGTAATAGGAACAGTCCTCACAGGTGCACACTGCAGATAGCAACATATAACCATAGGTAATGATGTCTCCTGCAATGTTTCTCATTCAGTCTTTCAATGTGACCTCTTTTCTTAGCAGCTTTTTTGTGAAACCCTGGTGATGACCCAGTCTTTCTACTAATTTCGATATACCTTCTTAGCAGCCTGGGCTAGTTGTCCCCTTCCCTCACATATATGTATGTCCTCTCCTACAGGGCAGTGTGTCTCTTACGCCCATCATTGGTGCTTTTCATTCCCTTCAGTGGGCCCCAACCAGTCAGGTTTCCAAATCTTTCTTGTTTGTGACATCAGTTCTTCACAGAGAATGTGCTCAGCTACTGGAACAGGCTTGCCAGAGAAGTTCATGGCCAAGCCTGTCGGAGTTCAAGGAGCATCTGGACAATGCTCTTCGTCATATGATTTAGTTTTAGGTAGTCCTGTGAGGAGCAGGGAGTTGGACTCTGGTTGTTCTTGGGTTGGGTTTCTTCCAACTGGAGATACTCTGATTCTAAATGCCACCACCGTGTTGTGAAACAAAAAACAGTCATCAGACTGCTACTCATCTGCAGCACATCTTGGAAGAGGTGCATATGAATTCTGGAGCTGAACTAAAGAACAACTAGTTGAAAGGCTGCTACATTTTCATATTTCAGTTTCCAAGTATCTAGGGAATTGAGCTCCTCCCAAGGTTATAAGTACTTCTCCAAAACTGTGAAACTGTCTTCAATATGTGTGACCTGCATTACCCAATGAAATGGCAAGTGAGGACTCTCCTGAAGTGCAAGTAGCCAACTCTGTGCTCCCAAATACAAAACAGAGCATATAGACCAAAAGGAGGATCAATTTGGAGGGATATGGGCAGAAGTTCAGGCACCAGCTGTAGGTTGGGCAGAGAAGAGATTCAGAGCAGTGCTGTGGAGGAGGACTTGGGGGTGCTGGTTGATGAGAAAATGAGCATGAGCCAGCAGTATGCACTCACAGCCCAGAAAGCCAACTGTATCCTGGGCTGCATCAAAAGGAGCATGTCAAAGGAGGTGATCCTGCCCCTCTACTCTGCTCTCGTGAGATCTCACTTGGAGTATTGTGTGCAGTTCTGGTTTCCTCAGCATAAAAAAGACATGCAACTGTTGGAACAAGTCCAGAGGAGGGCCACGAGGATGATGAGGGGACTGGAGCACCTCCTGTATGAAGATCGGCTGAGAAAGTTGGGGCTGTTCAGCCTGGAGAAGAGAAGGCTCTGTGGAGACCTCATTGCAGCCTTCCAATATTGGAAGGGGGCTTATAGGGATGCTGGGGAGGGACTCTTCATTAGGGTCTGTAGTGATAGGACAAGGAGTAACGGGTTCAAACTTAAACAGGGGAAGTTTAGATTGTATATAAGGAAGAAGTTCTTTACTGTAAGGGTGGTGAGGCACTGGAATGGGTTGCCTAGGGAAGTTGTGAATGCTCCATCGCTGGCGGT
>JAOEHX010060846.1:0-10102 GCA_025448015.1 Bolborhynchus lineola
GAGGTGTCCCTGCCCATGGCAGGGGGTTGGAACTGGATGAGCTTAAGGTCCTTTCCAGCCCTGACTATTCTGTGATTCCCTGATACAAAGCCTGGGAGCGGGGAGCAGTTGGTGTGCTGGAGGGCAAGGCTGCTCTTCAGAGGGACCAAGGCAGCTGGAGAAACGGGCTGACAGGAACCACGTGAGGTCCAACAACAGCACATACAAAGTCCTGTCCCACCATGGCAGCCACAGGCACGAGGACAGGCCTGGGGGGACCAATTGCTCCCACCAGCTCGATGCTACAGCAGGTCCCTTCTTGCCCTGCTGCGCTGCTGAGGCAATAAGCAGAGTGGTGGGGGATGACAAGCAGAGGTCTCTTGTGCTGCTGCTACAGCCATGGGCACTGGCCTCCTCTTGGCTTCCTATCCCATCACCAAGCCAGGGTCAGGGGGCTTTAGGAACAGTCTCTTTGGAGGGAATATCATGGAGATACAGCTCACTGCTGCCTGGGAAGCTCCAGGGAACTACCTGGAGGCAGGAGAGGATGCACCGTACCTGCCTGGTCGGAGCAGAGCTGTATCCAGGAGGTCAGGCCTGTTGGTAGCTCCAATGACAAACACCTCTCTGGTCGAATGAAGGCCATCGAGCTCAGCCAGGAGCTGCGAGACAACTCTGCAGGGAGCAAGACAGGATGCACACAGCTTTGGCAAGTCACCCACTGCCACCATGGGGACACCCTGGCAGGCCAGTGATGCTGCCGAGCAGTCCTCAGGGCACTGAAGGGCAGACCAAGCTCTGCAGACACAGGGCTTAAGCTGGTCAGGCAGTGCCTGGAACAGGGATATCACTACCAGGTCCTGCTATCACCTGAAGTGACCAACAGGCACCATTCCCAGCCCCTGGCACGGCTGCTGGTTTGTCTGTGAGAAGATGGGACACTGCGGACACATGGTGTCACTGGCAAACCCTGCAGAACCCCTCAAGGATGGAGAGGAGGATTGCATGGGGACCATCGGCTCAGCAGAAGAGAAACAACCCCATTTCTGGGTATGTCCACACTGTCCATGCTTTGCTTCTAGAGGGACAGCTGAAAGGTTTCCCACTGCAGGGAAACAGCAGCAAATAGGAGAGCACAACAGGGTGCAGAAGATGTCCTTGGAGGGCAAAGGGAGCAGTTGGCAGCCACGGAAGCAGCCAGAGGAGACGTTGTCTGACCGTATGTTTGCACAAGCTTGGGCAATTGGGAATGTCCAGCAATGCAAACAGCAGTACTAATGTCCAGAGAGAGCAAAGAGGCCATGCAGAGGGGCTGGAAGGAAGCGGGGAGGGGGAGAAGTGGAGAAAGACAGTTGGGATGGACTCTGCCTCGCAGGACAGCCCCGTGTACCCCTCCAGCTGAGGCAGGTATACACTCTGCCAAGGATGCACAGTGCTCACTCACCTGTCCATGACACCTCCTGAATCCCCACTCCTCCCACGACTGGGGGCCAGGGAATCCAGCTCATCGAAGAAGATAATGCAGGGAGCAGCTGCCCTGGCTCTGGCGAACACTGGGAGAAGACAGCACGAAAGGTGACAGAGTCCCGGAGGAGCAGTCAGTGGCAACAGAAGCTGCTACAGCCCCGGCAGGGAAGAGCTGTGGATGGAAACCAGCTGCCCACTGCCTGCCCCTCACCAACTGCTACTGACTGGAGGGGAGCAGGGACCGGCAGCACCCAGCACCATGGGCCCTGAGGCTCAGCTGTCTCTGAGGGGCTGCTGACCCTTCAGGAACACCAGGGACAAGAGTGACAGGAACAGAGAGAGCAGGAAAGCCGCAGCAAGGCAGGGAACACACTGTAGAAGATTGTCGGGTTCATACCCTTGCTGAGGGGTTTAAGCACTACCTCCTCCCCTCCGGCAGCCCAGAAAAGCCCCATCCTCCCACAAGCAGGAGCAGGATGCACCTCCTCACCATTACGCACGTTCTCCTCACTTTGCCCAACGTACATGTTGATGAGCTCTGGCCCTTTCACACTGTGGGGCAGGGAGAAGAGGGAGCCGGTTAGAGGATGCCTATCCACTGCCAGCAGAAAGCCAGTCCCGTTGTGCGACGCCCCACTCTTCACCTAAGGAATGTCATGGCGCAAGTGGTTGCCACAGCCTTTGCCAGCAAGGTCTTCCCTGTCCCTGGAGGCCCATACAGCAGCAGCCCAGAGCGGCACAGACCCAGCGACAGCAGCTCCGGGTGCTCCAGGGGCAACTGGATGGTGTCCAGGATCTCCTTCTTCACCTCCTGGAGCCCACCAACATCCTGCCAGGACACGGAGGGGATCTGCCAAGAGAGGAAGGGTCCCTGTCAGTGTGCCTGGGGAGCCCCTGCTCCAGCAGGGTACCAACCATCAGCTTCTTGTGCCATCAGCGGTGGCATCCCGCTGCTCTCCCTCTTGTGCTATCAGCACCCACATTTCCCCTCTCCTGAGCGAAGCAATGGGGAAAACAAACCGCACATGTCCCAGGTAAGCTGTGCTCACTGCACGCTGCCTCATCCCCGGTCCTCCGTGGTACCTCCCAGTGCCTGTCAGCAAAATACCCCAGGGAAGGGACCTGCCAGGGCTGTCTGCAGCCTTGTGGGGAGCACCCTGCTGCAGGCAGGCCTTGGGAGACACGTGAGGGAAGGGAAAGGTAAGAGAAGGAGGGAAAAATGAAACCCAGACCACATTATGAGCTACTTGTGTTCAGGGCACTTTGTCCCCGAGGGCAAGGAGACTGTGCAAGGGCTTCGCACCAGAGTGACAAAACCTGGGCTAGCAGGACCTCTGCCATGTGAAGGAGGATGTGAGAGACAGACATTCTGGAGGATGCTGTATGGAAAACCATCTGCTTCTGAAAGGGAGGGATGCAAGAACAAAGTCCATGAATGCTTGCAAGAAATAGATAGGATGGAGCCAACTGCAAACATGCAGGAGATCACTGGGAAGAGAAGAAAGACAGCAAGCTGGAGAGGGGGGAGTCACACCACTTGCGCCGAGCAAAACTGTCTCGGATGATGCTGCTGCTCTGCTCCTGCTTTTAGAAATAGCAGGAATGCCACAGTCTGACACGACAGATCCCATGGGAGTCACAGCAGCTCTCCCGGGAATGCGCAGAGCAAGGCAAGGCGCAGCGCTGTCCCCGCAGCTGCTGGCTGGGTGGGGAACAGGCGCCAGCACAAATGGGGAGCTTAAAAATAGGCTGGAGGAAAATTCCTTCCCCCCTGAGCCAATTGGGCTCTCGTTCCTTCCGTGCGTGAGGCGATGCCATCTCGTGCTATTCCTCCAGCTGTCCCGCAAGTCCACCAGGAAAATCAGGTCAGACAAGAGAAGGATCTCCAGCACAAAGAGAGTTGAAAGCAAAAGGTCACAGGCCCTCATTCCTCAGTGATGGTGAACGGGAGAGCTGCTCTCGCTCCTGCACTCCTGACTACATTGCCTCGCTAGAAAAAGCCTACAAGAGCTGGAAAACTGCAGCAAAGTTGCTTCCAGAGAGCACCATAGGCCTAGGCCATGTTGCAGCCACTGCCAGCAACTGGAGGTTTGAAACTGGCTCTCTCCAGGAGACTCAAGCTGTAACTGCGAACAGACGTGTGACTAACCAGAAAATGCAGGCAAATGTTACGTTGAGAGCATGCAGGTCTGCTAACAGCCTTCCTGAACCACAGCCACTCACTAAGAACTGGATAAAGGACTGTAAAATACCAACAGAAGTGGCTCACGCGCAGAGCTCACCGCCCGGCGTGCTCTGGGGTTACTGTTTGTCTTACAGCAAACTTTACAAACATGCCTCAAAGCAGAGCTTGTTTCACTCTCAGTAATGTGATGAATGAATGAAGTCCCAGAGTAGCACCTGGATGATGACACCAGCAAGGTGCCACCTTGCTAGGGCAGGACGGCAAGCGAGCAGTCAGCGAAGGCACTCGAATAACCCCTCCAAGGCAAACACTTCCTGTCCTCTGCTGCCATTCGCACTCAACAGCACGGGGTAGAAGCTCCGATCGTTTTGCCTGATCCCAACACCACGTTCCCCAGCAAAACCAACCTCCCCAAATGCTGTTTCCCTGGGCGCTGGGCTGCCAGAGGCGGATCATGCTCCTCCGCAGACGCTGGTTTTCTCTGACGCTCCATGTCCCTTCCCCTAAGAGCCCTGAAGCTCCTCAAACTGCCCCGCTGTCAGAAAAGCTCGCACCAGCTCGAGCAGTGGCTAAGGCCAAGGGATCAAGAATAAGGCTTCTCACACAGGTGGGAACCCCCTCACCTCCTTGTGTCCCAGCCTCCCTGTTCCATTGTGCCAGGTGGCTGGAGAGACCTCAGTGAGGCAGCCAGCCCGCAGCTACTCAGCTGCACCACTACCAATTCAGTGGTCTCCAACTACAGACCACTGCCCAGATACAAAGCCAAGGTGGTGAAAAGCACTACTGGGGAAAGCCCAGGGTGGAACTGTTCCTCAGTCAAGGCTGGGGGAACACACAGAAGGACACTGAGGGAAGTGATGTGCCAGAATACAGCCCCAGCATCTGCTGAGGTCCGTGAAAGGCACCTTGAGCAATGGCTTTACCTTAACAGAGGGGAGATTGAGATGAGACATTAGGAAGAAATTCTTCCCTGTGAAGGTGCTGAGGCCCTGGCACAGGGTGCCCAGAGAAGCTGTGGCTGCCCCATCCCTGGCCAGGTTGGATGGGGCTTGGAGCAACCTGGTCCCGTGGAAGGTGTCTCTGCCCATGGCAGGGATTGGAACTGGATGAGCTTTAAGGTCCCTTCCAACCCAAACCAGTCTGGGATTCTATGACAATACAATTCCGGAGAACCAACCCCTATTCCTCTGCCCAACATCCTACCTTTGGGGCTCCCACTGCCTGGGAATGGGCATCATGCAGCTGGTCCAGCGCAACACTGAAATCCTCCTCGAGCACTGGGAACCCAGCAGCGCAGAAATCTCTCTCCACTTCCTCACTCAGTCCACCTGGAAAGCTGTCAACAAAGAGAAGGGAAGGCATCAGGCTCTGCCCCTGTCATTATCCGACTGGCTGCAGCCCCTGCCCTCCCCTGCCTCCTGCCCCGTTGCCTGCTCTACCTCAGGGCCTGGATGCGGGTACAAGCAGCCCGGCTGCTGTGGGATAACAAGGCACAGAAATCTCCCAGCACGAAGCCCTGTGAATGCAGAAACAAACAGCATCAGCTCAGCCCCTGACCACAGCTCCAGCTACGCCACAAAAGGTGCATGGGGAAAAATTCCTTGCAGGAGCTTCTGCGCCCTGGTTAAAGGCTCCAGCTCTTTGCGGATGTCTGCAGACCACTGTTACCCACTGTGGATAACAGACTGCGCTGTGGGGAGTGCCCCCCCTCTCCACGGCCAGGTAGGGGAGGTTGGCGCAGCATCCCCCGGCCTGCCCACCTCCACGTGCTGCTGTGGTTTCACTCACTGCAGTCCTGCGGGCCAGCTTGGACAGGCTCACTTCTTTGCCCAGAGGCAGACTGGCAGTCAGCACGCTCAGCATCAACCTCCTCTGCTCCTCTGAAGGGGCTTCGAGTTTCACCTCATGAAGGAAAGCAGTCTGCACATCTGCAGGAACATCCTGGGGCTTGCAGGTTGTGCCAATCACCAGGACAGGGTGGCTGCTGAGAGAAGGGGGACGGTGCACAGCCTCAGCATTGCGGAAGCTTCCCTCTTACATTGCCATCACACACGAGCCACTCTCCACTGGCCACCCTTTCTTCCAAGAAACGCATGCACACTGGCCAAGCTGTCTTGCAGCCGCTCTCCTCCAGCCTGCCTTTGAACTGCTTTGTGAGCTCCATCTCCAAGTCAAGGCCCTGCAAGTGACACCTTATTTCTTCACTTTATGTCTCTCTCCCTGCACCCTGGTACTTGTCATCAGCCTTAAGATTCCCCAGGGTCCAGCTCCCTTCTGGGGTCCCCACGACCCCTGCTATGCCTCATTGAACAACTCAGAGACCAGCTTCAGACAACGTAGCTTCCCAATTCTCTCTGCCACCGAGCTGGAACACGGGCCCTCTGAAGCAAGCAAAGCAAACCTGGGAAGGACTCCACCAGATTAAAACCAAAAGAGGGCACGTTAGCAATCAGTTACCTTGATGCAGCCGTGACTGCTGCCCTAGGAACGGCAGGAACAAACAACCGCCTCAGATACCCACAGCAAACATGCAGGGTCCGTACCTCAGTGCTGGGTCTCTGTCCAGGAGCAGCTGCCTCAGCGTGGCAATGACCCTGGCGTCCTCTCCTAGCCTGTCCCGGTCCCTGCCAAGCACCTCGATGTCTTTGAGCAGGAGCACACAGGGCTGATACTGCTGGGCCTGGGTGAAGACCATCTGAACTTTCTCCTCGGTGGCTCCACTGCTGTCACTGCACAAACTAACACAATCGACCTGCGAGAGGAGCACACAAAGCACAGACTGCAGCGGCCGCAACACGGGCAGTGGGGGATGCAGGACAACGCATTCACTTCCACGGAGCTTTCCATGGGCAATTCACACCCGAAAGGAGACCCAAATGGGTTCTTCCCAAAGACACAGGACATATTCAAAGTAGACACACTGAGGACTTTTTACATTGAAAAAAGACTGCTTGTTGGTCCTGAGGGGGACAGGACGGTCTTGTCTGAAAAGGGTGAGGCCAAGGGACCCAAGATGTTGGTACAGTGGCTGTCATTGCTCAGCAACCCAAGCTGGAAAGGATGGGAGAGCCATGGAAGAGCCCAAGACAGGGAGAACAAAGCGTCTTGGAGAAACAGTGTGAAGAGCGGAGAGGGAGGCACTGTTCAACCCAGTGCTGCAGGAGCACAAAGTGCAAGAGGAAGGGAAGGGAAGTGAGAGGGGCAGGAGGCCCAGAGGCTGTTTGCAAAGCAAACAATTGACGAAATCACCCCAAAGGGAGAAGTGGTGAGCCTTGAACAGCAGCATGAACCACGCTGGAAACAAGCAGTGCTGCCTCCTGGTGCTGCAAGGCCAACACAGGGAGAGACAAACCTCAGAAGGGTAGCTTGGAGCAGGGAGAACACCTCAAGAGCTGGCCTAAAGGGTAAGGATGGGAGCACAGAGCACAAGAGCTCCTATTCCTAGAAAAAACAGGAGTTAGGGTTGTAGCAAGCAGAGCCAAAGGGCAGCAGTAGCTGTATGCAAGTACAGAAGGGCAGAGAGAGGACAAAAAAAGGGCTGATCATCATTACAATGTGGAAGAACTACTGGTGCTAGAACAGGAAGAACGATCAGAGGAAGGGAAGGGAAGAGAAGGTGGAATGGTAATGTAAGCACTGCAGTAAGCGAGAAAAGAAGGGGAGAGCGCAAAAGCTGGGCTAGGACAATAAGACTGACAGCAAACACCTCTGGCTTCAATACTAAGAGTGTCAGTCTTGAAAAGCAGCAGCACACAAGGCCAAAACCAGAGCTACAGCCTTGCTTATCACACTAAAACATGAGGCTATGTGCCACAGGGCTCCCAAACACATCCTATACATGTATCTGAAGGCACTGTAAAGGCTCTGTGGGCTTGTACTAGATCCCAAGAGCTACAGCGCATCTGCTGAAGAGCTCAGCACCTCTAAGGACCATGCCCAGAAGAGGAACTGGATAGAAAAAGCCAGTTAAAGTGAGCAACATCAGTATCAATCCTAACCCATTCCAGAGCAGGCTGCTAAGCTCAGCACACTCGAACTCCTTCTGCCTGCGTGTGCACGTGGGAGCAGGTTCTGGGCAGGCTCACGTCAGGGCTGCAGCAGGAGTGTTGGCACGGCTAACGTCAGGAACATTTCCTTTATTCCTTGGACGTTGTGAATCCACCCACGAACTGACCAGAAGAGAAATTACCTTGAAGAGGTGGAGGTTGAGGCAGCTACACACAGCTCTGACAGCCATCAGCTTCCCACTGCCGCTCGGCCCCGAGAGGAGAACGCTGCTGGCTCCGCTCAGTGTGCTTGCCCTGTAACACAGAGGGAGTTCTCCCAGTGACCAACAGGGTCCCAGCTCTCCTGGGGCGTTGGGAGAAGGAATTCTCACTCACCGATTGCCCAGGTGAGGCCGAAGAGCATCACAGAGCTGCTTCACAACATCGGAAAGCCCAGCAGGAGACAAACTGCTCCAGAACTCATGGTTGTTATAGGCTGGGGCAGATGGGACAGCGCTGTTCGTTGAGCCCACCTGTGAGAAGGGAAGATAGCACAAAGACAGGTATCAAGTGACAAAGTATGCCCTGAAAATGCCATTTTCCAATGGCAGGAGACACAAGCCTCCAAAGGCACCTTTATCATCCACAGTGCAACCTCAGCCTCAGATCTCCCTGCTCTCCACTGACATCTTACCAGATAGAGAGACGTGTTCTGAGTGTCCACCAGGTAACCCTCAGACTGCTCCCCTTCCACCATGCCTAAAATCTTCCTCACTTTGAAGTAAAGCTCTGGCCACCTGAGAGAAGAATGAAGCAGTCTAAATTGCTGGCTCCAGATCCCAAAGGCAGGAACAACACACTTGTCAGCAAGACAGCTGAAAGGCTCAGGTAAGAAAGATACCCTTGCCCTCTCCTAGGACCCACATGGATCCTTTACAGACCCCGCTGTGCTGTCCAGCCAAAGCTCCTGCTGGTGGCTTCAGTCACAAGTACGTCTGTAGCTCCTCAAAGAGCTCAGTTCATTCTCTTTTCTCTCCCTCACTACAACCCCACAGACATTCACCTGCAGTCTATAAAATCTAACAGCACAGAGTCCTTGAGGCTCCAGATTGGGACTCACCCAAACACTGCGAGAGCCTTACAAGCATTCTGCCCTGGACACACTGCTATCCCATTGGAGAGATCAAGGGATCTGCAGAGGTTTCCTCCAGGGTTGTCTCCATCCTCTGAATGGAGCACAACTTGCACACCAACACAGTTCCAACTCTTTACTTCCAATAGGCCCTGCTGGTTTCTCTGGCTTGCCACATGGCTCATACAGAACGGAAACTGACACAAACAGACAACTTGTGTCTCCTACGGCCCTGCCTCCCTTTGAGAAAGAACCTAGGGAACAGTCATCATAGTAGTGCCATCAACTACTACATTTCAAAGCACATAGTGGAGCTGAGCAGTATCCTGCAGGAACAAACTCAAGGCAGTTCTTTGCATCACACCCCTCGGCTGCCTGTGGCAGCTCCCTCAGCTATAGCATCCCCGTTGCCACCACCCAGATCCTGCCGCAAGCAGCCCCTCTCTGACACTCATTTAGCACAGGAGAGCTGCAAAGCCACCTGAGCAAACCAAAACAGGCAGAATTGATGGCCAGACAGGTTAACCTAACATGAAATGATTACTAAATGACAGTCACACTTCATGTTTGTCACACGCTGACAAGCCCAACTTCCCCTTGGCTTTAAGTGGCACTGGCTGTCCTAAGGCCACCCCTCCCTCTCCATTCCTTTTCCCCCATCAGTTTCTCTGTTTTTCCCTTTCTTCCCTCCATGACTATCTGAGTGAGCTAACGGTGGCTTCCCTCTTAGCTGCAGCTCCCCATAATGCAACAAAAACATTCCCCTCTTCCCCCTAAAATGAAGGGCAGATGAACTCTAAACTCCAGGGACAGACCAGAATGGAATGAATGTCTTGCTTCAAGAGCCTCAAGGACAGAACAGGGCCTCTTCTCTTGCAGTACCCACGTAATAGAGCCACAGTTTGTTGCCACCTACCTCAGGGATTTGTCTGCATTTACTTCTAGAAACTCAGCACAGCCAAACGTTGGGACACACAGGATGTCCCCCTCCTGGACAAGCCTGCGAAAAACCCAGGGATTTTCATCAGTGAAAGAGGCCCATACCCCATATAACATAAACCTCTCTGCACACAGCCTCTTACTTTCTAACCTGTTGTTGACTGTGCAGCTGAGCTTGTAGAGTAACCACAGCTAAAAATCATTTCATTATTTGCAAGTGATGACTTTAAATCTGAAAGCATTAGCTTGTTTTCATAGAATCCCAGAGTGGTTTGGATTGGAAGGGACCTTAAAGCTCATCCAGTTCCAACCCCCTGTCATGGGCAGAGACACCTCACACCAGACCAGGTTGCTCCAAGCCCCATCCAACCTGGCCTTGAACTCTGCCAGGGATGGGGCAGCCACAGCTTCTCT
>JAOEHX010060851.1:0-12308 GCA_025448015.1 Bolborhynchus lineola
TTCCTTGTATTTCTCTTGTCATTATTATTATTGGTGGTAGCAGTAGTGATTTGTGTTATACCTTAGTTACTAAACTGCCCTTATCTCAACCTGTGGGAGTTGCATCCTTTCGATTCTCCTCCCCATCCGTCCGGGAGCTGGAAGGAAGAAAGAGGGGGCAGTGAGTGAGCAAACTGTGTGATTTATGGCTTAAACCACTACAGATTAACAACTAGACAACAGCATTAAAAAAACTGAATCAACAGCTGCATATGAAAAAATCTTACTCTATGATAAGTCTTTCTGCTGATATAAACAATTTAACATGCACATAGTATTATAGACTTTCGGGTATTTTTTTAATTTCAGTTTTACATATGAATTTTTACTGCTGTTCCTCAACTTTAATAGGAAAAAAAAAAATTATAATTAGCCACTGAAATAAAAATGAACAATTGATAAAACACTGCTAGTTAAATTCAGTCATTACTAATACAGTGATTGCTTTCAAAGTTTTCCACATATTCATGTAAAAGCCCCTGGTGTTAGCAAAATGGCACCATGTTCTCTCAGTCTTTCACCCTCATAAGGAGATTATAATTCAGGGAGCTCTTCTTCATAGTGTTATACAGTTGAGATTTGCATGCTTAGCAGATGAGTTAGGGAGGGAAAATGATCTTGACGTAACCTAAACATCTTCCACTATAGATAAGCAGATGGGACAAGCGGTTACTTTAGCACCTTATCAATACCTCTAACAGTGACACCAAAGACCAGATACTACTGACGTTGGCAGACTCTGAACATATTCACACAAGTGCCCTGTATCAGGGAAAGAGAGATGAAAGTGGTCTGAGAGAGAGTGAAAGCTTAAGTTATAGCAATCATGAAAACAACAAGCACTTCTTCAATTCACAATATCCTGATTCTTCAGTACAATTGCATGTGCCTTCCAGATACACAAAATAATTCTGTGAGAAAGCCTTGCAGGCTGGGAAAAGAAGTACATATGCAGTCTCCTATTACTTACCCATTTTTTATAATTTGGTCTTGATTTGTCTTCTCACATCTCCAGCAGAAAGAAAAATAAAACCCCAAACCAGATGCAGAGTTCCCAGTCTGTCAAATGAAACCACATAGCTTGCTCAAAGTTAAAGATAACATCAATAAAGCATTCATCAACTATAAAACTATGCCAGCTCCAGAACATAGAGTTGGAAGAAAAAATAAACACAAGCAACACCCCCCCCCCCCAACCAACCAACCAACCAAACCAAACCAAACCAAGCCAAAACAAAAAACACAGAAAGGAAAACACAACAGTTGACACCAGGGGCCCACTAAAGCTGCTCTATCACTCCCCTTCCTCAGCTGGACAGGGGAGAGAAAAAATTAACAAAAAGTTCATGGATCAAGATAAGGACAGCGAGAGATGACTTATTGTGGGTGAAACAGACTTGACTTGGAAAAATTAGTTTCATTTATTGCAAGTGCAATCAGAGTAAGATAATGAGAAAATAAAAACTAAATCTCAAAATACCTTCTTCCTACCCCTCCATTATTTCTGGACTTAACTTCACTCCTGATTTTCCCTACCTCCTCCCCCTCAGTGGCATAGGTGGATATGGAATGGTGGTTGTGGTCAGTTCATCACACATTGTCTTTGCTGCTCCTTTTCCTCAGGAGAAACACTTCTCACACTCTGCCTCTGCTCCAGGGTGAGGTCCCTCCTACAGAAGACAGCTCTTCATGAACTTCTCCAATGCCAGTTCTTCCCACTAGCTGCATTCTTCACAAACCGCTCTAACATGGATCCCATCCACAGGGTACAGTCCTTCAGGGACAGACTGCTCTAATGTGGGTGCTTTCCAAAGGGTCATTGTCAGCAAAGAGTCTCATCAGCAAACCTGCTCCAGCGTGGGCTCCTTCCTCCAGGGGGCCACAGCTCCTGTTAAGAGCCTACTTCAGTATGGGCTTCACACTGGGTTACAGCCTCCTTCAGAAGTGTCCATCAGCTCCAGTGTTGAACCCTCTACGGGTTGCAGGTGGATATCTGCTCCTCTGTGGACCTCCATGGGCTGCAGGGTCCAGCCTGCCTTACTGTGGACTGCAGGAGAGTCTGCTCTGGTACCTGGAGCACTTCTCCTTCTTCACGGACATTGCTGTCTGCAAAGCTGCTCCCCTCACATATTCTCAACTCCTCTCTCTGCTGTTGTTATCCACAGGGTTGGATTTTTTCCCTCTTCTTAAATACATTATCCCAGAGGAACTATTCTGTTGCTGATGGGCTTGGCCTTAGCCAATGACATGTCGATCTTGGAGATGGCTGGCATTGGCTATGTTGAACACAGGGGAAGCGTCTAGTAGATTTTTACAGAAGCCCCCACTATAGTCCCCTCCACTACTAAACCCTTGCCACTAAAACCCAATACACGCTTTATCCCAAATGTAGTCCAAAGGTGAAACTTTGTCAGAAAAGAAGCTGTTGACAGTTAACTATTGTTAACTTTTTTGCATACCTAAGAATACCATTCCTGGCCCCCTGACTCCTGATTGCCCTAACTAAATCTGAGACATGAGACAAACTACAAGGATTTCCTACAGGGGAAAGATCAGAAGGAAGAGCCTGACTGTAAAGCAATCTATAATCATCATACCTATACGGTGATATCCAAATATATTAAGACATTTTGTAAGGAATAAAAGAGTTTACCTCTCTCTATTCAGAGATATCTGTATAAAAGCACCCAAACTTCTAATGAGAACAGATTAAAATATCAGATAAAATAAGCTATTTGTTCTAGCATGCTAATTCTCCACTAACCTCTTAATACTTTTTCCCTCACTTAAAGTATCTATTTTTCTACTTACATTTATTTTTTCATTCAGCAGTCATGTAATCACTTGCACACAGTTCACACCATTTCCACACTAATTCATTGCATTATTTTCATTTCACATCTTTTATTCACTGTACCAGTTGCTAGATTAAGAGACTCTTCTCAACACATTTGACAAATAAGAGGGCTTTTATGGAGCCAATTCATTACACTGTTGTTCTCAGCTAATATCTGAGGGTCAAGAGAATTAATCTGTACTTCAGTTAGGAAATGACACTTTTTTACATACCAGGAAAGTGTTCTAAAGTTTTTGAGCTCTGCGAAAGCCTCATGTTGTTTCATTCTAGAGAATATCAGCATAACTCCAGAAAGCACTGACTACAAAACACCACCAGCAGCTTTATAGTCGGCATCAGGTTTTCTTCAGATTGCTCTAACAGTATCTGAAAAAAAAATTAAAACCTTCAATATACACAATAATTTTCTAAGCTTCACTTCTATCGAAATAGCTTTTTCCTGAACAAAAACTTCTCCATTAACATCCACCTTTCAGTATTCATTAGCACAGAAAAGGATTTAAAAAAACTTAGCATAGTTGCAAATCTGAAAGTTTTTACTTGGCTATTTTAAGTAGCATAGTACTTGTTGTCAGTGTTATAGTTTAATTTTCTACCTTCCTTATCGGCTTTGCTATGCAGAGGAGCATTTTTTTCAATGGGAGGAGGAAGATTTGGTCTAAATATATGTATGTGTACACACATACACACATATATCTCTTTATATACAGACAATTTTGTACTGAAATAGCCATCTCTGCATGTTGTTTGGACAATCTAGCATAAAAGAGTTACGGTTGTTTAGACATGTATTTCACAGATACAGAGACAGTTTCTTGTGCCTCTGTTCTCATTCTATGCATCGTTAACAGCATATTTTAAACAATTAAATAACTAGAAGACTAAGTTGCACTGTTAAAAGACATATAATTTCAGAGTTTATTGAAAGAACATTTCTGAAAAAAGATGCACATCCCTGTGCATCAGCTGCTGATAGAAAAGGTTGTCAACAACTGATGACAGCAACCATTGATAAGAGAGATTACAATTTTTAATAAAAGGAAACATAATCACTACTTCTGAACACTGAAAACAGTACACTGGCAAGGGGAGCTAAAAGTGTTTGATTGCCTTATTATAAACTCAGGGAATACCTATCACAGGTAACAGACCAAGAACTGTCCAAAACTCCAAAGGAACTCATATATACTAGTTTTGGTCCAAAGACAGAATAGTTATGTTAACACAGCATTGCAGCAGATGGACCTTAGTAATAAACAGATACCTAGTTTCGTGGTAGGCAGGTTCAAGTTTTCCATACTTTGCACTGCTACAGAAGTAAACTCATACTTTGAAGTGTTTCCATGCATCTGCTGAAATCTTGTGAAAACTGCAAGATAACCTTTCAGTTTTGAGGAGGCTGTGGACAAGTATAACTGTCAGTGTACAGAGCTCAATTAAAGTGCACAATCACAGTGCCTAGATCTCTATGTGCAAGTAATTTTCTCTGTAATACAAAGTTCATACCTTGCTAAATATTTTACTGTTTTTGAAAACAACCTAACATAAAAGCAATCTTTAATGAGAAACTATTGCATCATCATTTCTAAATCATCCAAAACTCCATCCACAATTTGTTTCTGGGTCTCCACCTTATTATGCCAAGGGAAAAGATGTTCCAAGGTGAAGTATTGGAGACTTCTGGGTAATTCAAGCACCTGCTTTGAGTGTTTGGCCTGCCTAAGCAAAAATAGCTATTATTATTTATTATTTCATGTTAATAACAAATTCAAAAAGTCAACCCATTGTCTTAGCACTACTTTTCCAGTTTACTCTGCTCATGTTACTGAGAAGCAATTAACATTCAGTCCCATTAATCCAAATTTTGAACACTGCAATGAGCATGAGAGCAAAAGCATACCTTCACAGAGTTTCCATTCCTTTCTGTAACCCATTTTTAATGTACAGAAAATAATTCAGTCATTAACATGCTAAAATACTCAACTTGTTATTATTGTGGCAAATGTGCCACCTTTTAAAACCATATCTGCCAGCTAAATGTTTTTTTTTAAAAAAACAACAACAACAACAAAAAAAACCAAATAAAACCACAAACCACAAGATTTCAATGGGATAAAACAAACAAACAAAATATTAATCAACAAGACATAAAGAAGTAGTCTATTATTAATGGTAAAAATTTTATTTTCTTCCCTTCCCTGGTTCAATTGCAAGTCACTTCTTTAAGAAATACTTCCAGATGTCTTTCTGAAAAGAATATAGTCATACACCTGGGCCCCTCTAAATCATCTGGGAATAAATCATCAGAACAAACATAGACAATAAAATCAGAGCACTCAAAACCCATTTGTCTGTGGTTGGAAAGCACAAGCTCATTCTGCATAAGACCTCTGACATTTGAAAATTTGTCCGCTCCAAATCAACCTAAAAATGCAGAGGAATGCTTTTCCCCAGATGATTCTATACAAAGCTCCACTGCAAAGTTTTGAGATTACTTTATGCTACTGACATATTTTGATAGCTTGAGAACATTGGCGTTGTGCAATATACAACTCACAGCTTAATGTAGAATGATATTAAATAGTTACCATTGCACAGTACATACATATAAATTACTAGTATTGCTTTGACACTATCAGAAAACAGGTTTTCTGCATATTTATATATGCATAATATATTTGCATATATATGTAAATGCATTCATATATATGTATCTGTCCATATATATCAATGTAACTCCATGAAAATATATTCATTTTGGCAACATGGCACTTTCTAATTAAAAGCTGTTTTAATCATTTTCTTAAGCAGCCTTTTTCCATAGTTTTGCTATTCAGATATTCGTTCCTCCCACGAGTGTTTCCCCACTGTCCACTCAGCCTACAACGAAATTCATGTCTTTCTCTAATGATAAGATTAGTTCCCTAAAGGCCTATAATACTTATAGTAGTTTATATCACCTTAAAATAGATAACTGGTTTTGTTGTTAAGAGTGTTTTAGCCTTCTATGCTGTTACACAGAAGAGCTTATGGTCCAGCTCTTAACAGAGAATCCACTCTGACAGAGCCCTGGAGAAGCATTTGGGGTGCTGCACAGGCAGTCTTGCCAATAACTCATTGAAGCAGAAAGTTGGTTGAATGAAGTCCTTCAACGGAAGTTAATTTAGCTATAACCTTGAGTTAAAACCTTACTGAAGAAGTACATTAAAAGGAAATCTTAGCTTAAATTAATTCAACCTGAAAGCTCAGTAGAGACATATTCACATTTGTAGCTAGACAAATCAAAGCAAGGAGGCTTCTGGAAGAAAGCAGCACTAATAAAGTTAGAATGAAGAGCTCCAGAAATTTCTCTAACCTAGAAAACTTTCAAAATCAGCAGTAGAGCAAACCAAAATACATTTTTTATTAACGAACATCAACCAATATAAGATGACTGCTTAACAGAACTGGTTTCTTAAAGGCAATTAACTATGGGCTCTTTATTTTTTCCCATAGTTTTTCATCTTCTTCAATTTGCCACCCTTTCTAATTTCCTGTTTTCTACCTCCTCTGCAATTCTTCTCCTTCATGAAGCCATCCTTAAGTTGATCAACTCAATTAGACTAGCTTTCTGGCTGTAACTACACAGATGTAGGACATCCATTTAAGGGCTACTTTCAGCTCAAACATGACAAAAATATAATAAGTTCTTCACATACCACTAATTAAACAAAACAAAACATTTCTCTGAGAACTTTGATGTCTGAGATTCTCATGCTTACATACAAAACCTATAAACTCAAATTACAGGAACACAGCTGAAGGCAGGAATGTTTTCCGTTGTTGATCTCTCAACTCATTCTTGCTTTTTTATCTGTCATTAATTTTTTTGGCAAAGCCCCAGTTTTATGTTACTTCAGGACCTCCTATTTAGCTCTAGCTCTCTCAGAATTTAAATAAATCACAATTTGGTTTGAAGGTTTTCAAATTATACTATAAAAATAATTTCAAGGGCAAATAAATTACAGTGCTATGTTAGAATATCACCAGGATGTGTTTTTGAATATAAGTGTCGACTATGAGAAAACCATTACTCTATACTATTCAGACATAGACTGAAAGTATGATTTTATACATATAAATTTATGTTCTGGGTGTGTTTTTGTTGTTGTTATGAGATTATAGAATAAGCAATGATTCTGGATATTTATAATATTTCAGATATTGCTTTTATGAACGTTACACACCCCTTCAGTATATATTAAGGAGGTTACTGTCTAACATGAAACAGATTTCTTCAAAAAACATTTCCACCATAGAAACAAATGAAGGAGGTTTTGCTTTTATTAACTACAAACCAGTTCTTAAAACCATGATGATCTAAGCGTATGACCTCTAATCCTTAAAAAAAATTCAGCATTAAAATATTATTACATAACTTAATGTGATTAAGCCAACTTATAAAGAACAGATTGAAGATAAAAATCATTAGTAGTATAAATAATACACAGATGTTTAGACAGATTTTCTGAAGATGCTAAGGACAGCAAAAAATGAGTAGTTAGTAAAATCTCTGGCAATTAAGATGATATTTTAACTAATAATAGTTATTTCAAGTCTGCTTTTAATATAGAAACAAAATATTCTTTCTCTTTAAAATCTAAAGTCTGTTTCATACACTCAGATCTTTTGGATTATATTGCTAACATGTTAATTCTTATTATTTTGACATTTATTTGCTTACCCCACCTCCCCAAAAGTCACATCTTGTTTCCAGAGGCAACAGTGCTTCGATACAGTGCAGATGTATGCTGAAAAAATCAGAAAATAACATGAGTCCAAAATCCACAGTAGCAAAATTCCATACATAATTCTGTAACATCAACCCATAAAGACCACACTTGATAGAAAGGGCAGAAAGTCAAAAGAGCAAGAGAGAAACACTGTTTGATATCTTGAATTAGCCAAACACTGTTTGAAATCTTGAATTAATTGATTTCTGAAAGCATATTCCATATTGTACTATGAAACATCACCATTTCTATAAGCCCCTGAGGCATGTCAACATAATGGAAAGAAAGCTCTAGAGCTCAGTTTGTAAGCTATTTAGAAGCCTATCTTGAAATCAGACAAACTGTAAAGAATAACCAAGGCAAACCTCTGCAGGTATTTGGAACAGTTATTTTCCTAGAAGACTTCTTTCTTTCCTCCAGTAAGAATTCTTTCATATTAGCAATCATATCCTTTATACTTGTAAAGAAGTTTTGGTTTCTCCTTACCTAGCTTGGTTTATTACCAGTTACTTTTCTAGTAGAGCTTTCTGAGATACTAATATTGGAATGCATACGCTATCTCCACTGTTACATGACCATTACTGCAATTTGTATAGGTACTAATCAAACCAAGGACAAGCTTGTAACTCAAGTACTATTGCCTTGGTGTAGCTAATATAGGAAGAAATGTTTGCTTACATGCTTAGAAAGAGAGAACAGAAACTCTTAGAAAAAGAGAAAGAGAAACACAACATTTTAATGTGTGAAAATTATTTCATTGCAGGTCAGTTGAAGGGACCTTTTCCAGAAGTGAAAACCACCCTTTAAAACAATCTAGAGTGGTTAACTGATGGATTTTCTATTCCTGCAAGACTTTCAGCTATTATAGCACCTTATCTAAAGCTTCTGGAGTGTTTTCTAAACAGCTATTCATTGTCCTGAATTTGGCAGGTCTGAATTTAACTTTTACAGTTCCTTATCTTGTACAGCAGGTTTTGTTTGGACAAATCAAATTTATTTCATACACAACTACTAAATCTGGTAAGGCAAGCAATGGTTTTCTTTTGTAATATGCAATAATACTTCCAGATTTTCAATAGTTGTCAAAGTGATAGCAAAAAAAGTTTATCTGAAAGATAGCAAATACTTAAGGAAGACTAGATCACTTGTTCACAGGATCAACAAAAAAAAAGCTGCTTTAGATTAAAGGTCTGTTGAAAGCAGGTATGCAGTAAAATACAAGCTCAGGAAGAGATTTTTTCCCACTCTGGAAACCACTGATGCTAATACTGCTTTAGCATACTGAGCAAAATAGGTGGAACAATTTGTTTCTCTGGGCCATGATATGCTATCCTCCAGCAGAAGCACAACTAACAGCAGTAGTTTTGTTTCCCCTAAATACTAAATTCATATTTCAGAATATTGAATGTAAAAAAAAAAATAAAAAACTTTTAAAAAAGTGTCACTTGAGGGTGTTGCAGGAAAAGAAAATCTGAATTCATTGGATGCCAGGACCCAGACTATTTCTTCACCCCAGCTACTGACATTTCGCATGACACAATCTCAGGCCTGGGAGGCCTCTCCTGTCCCTTTTGTGGATGCCTTTGTTCCTCACCAGAAGCAGGACCTATTATAAAGAGACTCAAACAAAGAGTTCTAACACACTCCAAGTTCTGACATAGACAGCAACACAGATAGTACCTTTACCACACATGCTAAAACACCAACATGTATTTCAATCAAAGCCACCAAGTCTTGTTTCCTGTTCACCTGTTTGGGTTGAAGTTCATCTATGAAAAAATACTAACACTCCCCTACTTGACTCTCTCTCCTCCCCCCCTCCCCCCTTGATAGCTACATTTGTGGTGTATCTGTGCTGGTTTTGGCTGGGATACAGTGTTTTTTTTCATAGTAGCTTTTATAGTGTTATGCTTCGAATTTGTGACCAAACCAATGTTGACAACAAAGGGAAGTTTTATTTACTGCTGAATAATACTTACTGCCATCCAGGTCTTTTCTGTTTTTCAAACTGTCTCACCAGTGTGTAGGCTAAAGGTGCAGAAGAATCTTAGACAGAACACAGCTGGGACATCTGACCCCAACCAACTAAAGAGATATTCCATACCTTATGATGTCATGATCATCCTATAAAGCTGAAGGGAAGGAGGATGAAAAGGATGAGGGACAAAACTGAGTTATGGCACTTGTCTTCCTGCAAATGTTACTTATGATGGAGCTCTGCTTTTTTGGATATGGCTAAACATCTGCCTGCCAATAAGGAACAGTGAACGAACTCCTTATTTTGATTTCAATATTAAACTGTATATAACATAGCCCGTAAATTTTCCCACTTTTAACCTTTCAATTCTCTTCCCCATCCCACTGCAGGGCAGTGAGGAAGTGCCTGTGTGAGGCTCAGTCGCCTATCAGTCTCAAATGTCAGCAGAGGTTCCATACCCATCCTTCAGACCTTCAGTCTTCCCAGATGCAGATCATCCTGAGTCCAATTGATATCTGCTAGCATGTTACACATACACACACAGAGAATATACATATGCATATGTACATACACACACAGAGAATTGCAATTCACTAGGGAAATTTGAATTGGTTGCTGGCCATAGGCCTGCACATCCTGTGGCTCACAGCCACTTCTCCAGTGCTAAACCTTTTTGCAGTGCACACTTGCAGTCCCTCCACTTGCTGTATTTAGACCTTTCATCACATGTACAGAACACTTTACATAGCAAAACATTTAAGAACATGGTTTATTAGAAAGGTAGAATAGACTGAAGTGACCAGGTCCTAGGATCTTTGTCAGCCAAATGCACTGACTGTCAGCTTCTTACACATTACTGACATGTTATATCTTCTCTCCATTTTCTCATGCTTGTACATCCACTCCCTGCCAAACCCTATCCTTCCCTTTCTCTGCCTTGGTCTCCTCCCAGACAACCAACCTGCCCTTAACTACTTCCCCCTGCATCAGTCCCATTTTGCCTTCACCCATACTTAGGTCAACTTGGTCTTCAATTCAATACTGGTAAAGCTACTTACTGCTGTTCTTACAAGAAAGAAAGTGCTCCCACAAGGTCCCATAATACTCCTCTCCAACCACCTCCAAAACTCAGACATTCCCTACGTAACTGAAATAATGTAATTCCTCATAGCAGTAGCTATGTCAGCTTCTCACAGTGTTATGCAGTCTCATCACACCCAATAGTTTCCCACTGTCCATTCATTTACCTAACCTCATGGCCAGAGCCGACTAGGCTGCTTAGCAGTACATGCACATGCACATGTGCCTTCAACTTCAAGCTGCTTTCAATCAACCTCCAAGGGAAGACTTTTGAACACAGTCAACCTGTGAAAAAGCAAACAGGCTTTCTTTCACTCTTTCAAACTCACTCACCGCTGCTGAAGTTCTATGAATCTCCTAACAGCAGTTACTCATACTCTTGATGCATGCAGATTACAGTGGATTGCTTTATAACTGCAGAGAGTTTGAAAAAGCTTTGTTAGTTGAGGAGAGAGAAGCACAGAAATGAAATACAGAGAGCTGCCTGCAACGACGAAGAGTTGCTAGGGTACTGCCCTTCTGGCCTAAGGAGTTCTACAGTTTGCTTCTCTGTTACAGAATTAGCGATAGGCTGAAGCCTCAAGACAACAAATATGTTTGAAAACCCCCTTATACTGCCAGAACAGCATATGAAGATTTTTATACAAGCGAAAGTTGCATTACTTCTTGATTAATATAATTGCCAAAATCACAAGTCTCTGGTCTGACACAGAAAAAAAGCCATCAGTGCATTTGCCTCCTAAAATTAAATTAAGCTTATTACACAGGAAAAACCACATCTAGAAGTTGCTTAATTAGGAAAAGCAGAATGTGAAACTCAAAACCCAGAGAGACAGTGATGTCTAGATTACAAGGGCTTGCAAAGAACTACTGTTGCTTAGTATGGCCTCCATTATGTTCTATAAAATATGACATCTGTTGTCTTCTCCAAAAGTAAATATCCATTTATAGATTAGTAAATTCTGTCTCCATCAAAGCACAGTGAGGTCGCCTTATGCAGTAAATGGAATTTACTAGTTTGGGCTGAGGTCCAGCTACAGTGCAGGACTGCCAAATGACTGAATTTCTATTGACTATGCCCCTGGATTCTTTACATGAAACTGAAACCCACAAAATGAACTAAATTTAAGTCTATCCAAATGAAATTGTCTGTGGTTACTTAAACCACAGACTCTGGAGAAACTAATCTGCCAGCAAGCAGTATAAATTTGAGTAGATCATGCCTGGTTGCAGACAAGGCCCATTATCTTAATATCTACTGAGAATGTTTGTTAATCCATTCCCCCACATATAAAGGTCTATGAATTCATCCACTAAAATCTAAGGACAGAGAGAATCAGTGGATTCCTTGTAAGACTTTATCAAAACCAAAATACTAGAAGCCCAGAAGAGTTTCAGAGTATCAAAAATATTGTGGAGATCCTCACCAAGAGAAATAGCTTTCCATGAATCAACTATGATTTTAAACATGCAGAGATCTCTTGCAAGGACAGCAAAAAAATAAAATGTGCATAGACATTTCCAACTAGATGTTCCTACAGAGCTTCTCTTGTAACATCTGTTCTTGTTCTAAAAGCCATTA
>JAOEHX010060855.1:0-13257 GCA_025448015.1 Bolborhynchus lineola
AACACCCCCAAGTCCTTCTCCACAGGGCTGCTCTGAATCTCTTCTCTGCCCAACCTGTAGCTGTGCCTGGGATTGCTATTCTTCTTCTGCGATGACATTTGCCTTCTCTCTGAGAGTGGCCCACTGTGATTAAAAAGTGTGTTGCTTATCTTCTGTTCACAATCACTTGTAGAGATCTTAAATACCCATGCCACACTGCCAGCCATCCCTCCTATTCTGCACTATGTTGTTATTTAGCTTTATGCTCAGTTTAGCATTCTTGAGCCAAATCCGAATGAGTGGGACAGCACAGTACTTGTTCCAGACACGTTCAGTGAGTGCTGAAGTAGGATTTTATAAGCATCTCTGAAATCCCATGGTACATTCTGTTATGATCTCTCTACCCAGAAGTTTAATGAAACAGTCAAATTTCAGGAGCTACCGTCATGATCATCTACCCTAACCTCCTGCATAACATCTGCAGTATTTCATCCACTCAATCCCTTAATACCCCTAAGGGAATTACTATTCCTTCTTATGTGAATGAAGTCTCTTGAGCCGAATAATTTCTATTTAAAGTAAAAATATTCCTCAAGATAAAAAAACAGTCCAGCCTTGCTTACATCACCTTTCAGTATCAAATACCTTCTCTTTACATAATAGCTAATAAACCATGAGCAAGTCATCTGCTGACTTCATCAGTAAGCTAAACAAATGGAGTTCCAACTCTGTCTTTGTGAAGCATATTTTTCCACATATCTAAGGCTTTTTGCACACCCTCCCTGAACTCTCTCTGGTTGATCGCATTCATTTTGAAGAGGATGCCAGAGCAGATACAGCACGCTTGAATAGGTCTTAGATTCTGACACAGTTCATCCAAAATATGGGTGCATATTGCCAAAGCTATCCCAAAGGCTAGACCTTTTCTCTGGAATCTGTAGCACAACTTCCCTCTGCTGCCATGAGGACCTGCCTGGGAAATACGAAACATTTCTTTGAACCTCCATAGTGAATCCAGGTAAAAGTTGAAGGTTACAGACTAAAGCTCTGGGAATGGGAATGAGAGAGAGAACCTGCTTTTGGGGACATTTCTTTCTCATCAGTCCTGATGCAGTTGCCTGTTTAGGAGATAGTTTTTTGTACATACGCTGTCACAGCATTAAGGAGCTGCAGATCAGGGTCAGAGTCCCATTGTGCTGGATACTACAGATGCAAAACCTAAAGCTGCTTCCTGCCCTGTGAACAGCATTTTCTATCAGTTGTCTTGCTACAGACCCAGAGTGCTCATAGGGCTTTTCTTACTGTTTGTCTCACTGTGGTTCAAAGTAAAAATTATAGTCATGATCAACCTGGTTCTTCTGTATTTTTTTAATCAGTGCCTTATTTATTTTCTTCCAGCTTTTCGGGAGTGTTACCAGTGTTTCACAGGGTTTGTAAGCTAGGACATCAGAAAGTGAGTTGTCAAGTGTAGCAGATTTGCATATAGTAAAAAAATAATAGTTAAGACTTCTTGTTTTCTGAATTTATTCATTACTGACCTATATTAAAAACATATATACAACTATTGATACTATCAGCAAATCAGGAAGGATCAGGGGCTTTCTACAGGTATTAAAAATACTCCTTTAGCACTTAATTAGAGTTTATTTTCCAGTCCAGTTCTCAGGCATAGCTCTGCTTGCCGTGCCTCACTGATAAAGGTATTCAGTAAAGAAACTGGGGCTAAAGTCAATAGGAAGCAGTTGTGGAGTACTTTCACCATAGAGCAGCTTTGTGTAGAGATCATATTCATTGGTTTCACTGTGGAAAACCAGGGCTGGGATGTGGATAAGGAAAATTAATTGACACATACTGTTACTCTTCACTTTATTCTCTGAATAAGAACTGAGATGAATTCAAGCCATGCCATTCAATTCTGAATTTGTTTAGAAAGACGCCAAGGAGCAAAGGACGTGTCATCCTCTCTTAGGGTTTACTTGCATCTCATAAAGAGACAGAGAAGATGTAACTTAATTCTTATTTAATACGGTGAATTTTGTTTTAGTTCCTCTCTAGAAATAAAAATGTGGTCTATCGTTATTTAAGAAAGAAAGGCTGTGATAAAAATAATGAAGAAAAAGGTAGAGGTCATAGTGGGAAGACTGGATCCTGATGGCCTCTCTTCTCTAGCTTCTGTCATAACTCTCACTTTTATCCTGTGGGGACTGAGCTGGCCTTGGATGTGGCTGCTCATTGTGATCTAGCAGATGGATGGTGCTGTGGCCAAAGCACCAGCCCAGCATTCAGGAGGAATAAGTTCCATTTCAGGCTTTACACACACTTTCTCTGTAATGTTGAGCAGATCACCTATACAAAGAGAAAGCATAAAGGTAGTGAGGCAAATTCATTCAGGTCAGTGCATAAACAGTGGAGACTATATAATTTCAACTTTAGAAACTCTATGTTTTTTAAAAACTACATAATTTTTAAAATAAACATAACATGAAGATTTCCCTCTTGTAATGAGTTTTCTCAAAAAAAAAAAAAAGATTATTTTGTTCTTAGTGAAAAAAAAATCAAATCCTTTAATTGCAAAAACAGCTATTAAAAAAAAACAAAAGGAAAAAAGGAAAGAAAAAAAACAACAACACAATAAGTGTATGTCATTACTGTATTTCAGAAATTAAGCCCATCTGCAGAGTGCTTTCTGAATCTTACCACCCTAAGCTAGTGTGGGCACACACAGTGAAGGGAGAAGAGATAGCAGGGAAGAAATGGATGAAAAGTTCAGCCAATAAAGCCCAAGACTAATGCTCAATAAAATGGATGGAAAACAGCAAGTGCAAATGTCAAGCACTGACAAATGTATTAAGGAAAGCCACCCAGTTCATTTTGCTCAGCCTGGAGGGAACGAATGGTTACCCTTTCAAAATCAAGTGTGAGTATCTAGAAAGTGTCGTCTTCCCTGAAATTAGTTCCTGCACCAGAAATTGGAAGGCCATATCTGCCAACCCAAATCTCAGTAAGTAGTTACCATCCTCCCAGGCACCATATGGACCTGAGCTTGTGGCTCTTCTCACAGGATTCAGAAATTATATTGTCATTTTTCCTCTTGTTTACTGGAAGGAAAGATGCTATGAAATTTTAAAGGACCAAATGCAAAAATTAATGGAATAAAAGGAAAAGAATGAGGCTCTGAGTGATTAATTGCTGAAAAACGGAAGGAAAAATAACCCAAATTCCAAACCGACAATGCTTCCAGCAAGAGGAAAAAGCCATCCAAATGCAAAAACTAAGAGGAAACAGCAGTAGCTTCTAAGGTCTAAACCTCACCCACTGCGCTGTACAATGTATGCATTTTTGACCTTTACACACATACGGAGAGAAAGCAACAAATCATCTCTGCTCTGAAAAGTTAAATTACTAGATGACTTTGAAGCAGCAGAAGGTGAGTAATACGGGGCTTTGTAATCATGTAATTGGTAATGGATATTACAGGACATGTGCTCTAATATTTGCTCCTATTTTTGCAATGAATTAAGAACTCAGAGGAGATACAGCAGCTCCACCTTTCTTCTGTAAGACAACTCTAGCACCTTCAAAGTACATGATGACCATGGAGAACTAGCATTTCATGGTCATTAAGTACACCTGATGAGAGCCAGTGCAATTCCTGGTGTGCTGCAGAATACAAAAATACTTTTGCTAAAAAGAATTTCACTTGAAGGTCCAATGCTGAGACCACAGAAACCAGTGGGAAGACTGTGAAGTCAGTTACAAGCATACAAGACTTTTGCTTTCCAAAAATGCCTTCTTAATGTGGGAATACCAGTCCACGATTAAAAATGACCCAACTCTCAGAACTGCAAATCCCGCTGAAAGTCACCTTAAAAATGCCTCTCTAGATCTGGTTTTGAAGATGCTGTGCCCAAGAACAACTGAAGGCAACCCACCCAGAGGGAAGAGCAAACTCCTTGAATGTCACTGGATTTAGAAGGCAGATCTAGCCACACAGTGTCGCCAATTTCCTGCTTACAAACTACTTCAGCATTGACTCAGTAGTAATAACACCATCCACTGAATCACCCACCCATCTGCAACACTTGTTTCTTCCTTAGCTGTTACACATTCTCTGGGATGATTCAGTTCAGCTGCTCTGAGCTTGTGAGGTGGGAGAAGACCATACTACAAGACACATGGGCTGAGGGGTATGCAAGGCTACTAAATTATCAGTTTTCCACAATCTGGGATGCAATAATCCCTTGTCCACTCCCCGTGACTCCACGCAGTTGGGGGTTGTTTTGTAACTTTTCCAGCTCTGCCTATCTGGAACACTTTCCTGCCGAGACACTGACTCACTTCCTCTTTAGGAAGCTCACCCAAAATCCTTTTCACTTTAGCTTATAAACTATTATTAACTCCATCTGTAAAGCAAAATTTTACTCATCAGTGGAGCTAGCTGGGAATTTTCCAGTGATACGCACTTTTTTTATTGGAAGATGTTGATTTGTTAAAACATAAATCTCTTTTAGAAGCACACCAGTTTTGCTTAGGCTATCATCAGAAAAACTGCTTGCATCCAAAGAAAGAGAACAGCTCAGCTTACCCAAGACACTAGTGGTTAAGTCACTGACATAGCAAAACTGGGCTTTTTGGCAAAACAGGGGCTTGATCCTGGTTCCCCTGTCCTACACAGTAACATAACAACCTTCATCTCTTAGGACAGAGCAAGTTCATGGCCTCTCATTAACGGTATTTTGTAAAGTGACCAGTATATGGCACAAGGACTTGGTCCCGGCAACTTGTCCATTTCGCATCAGTCCTTGATCCCTATTCTGAAAAGTTTCAGAAGGTCTCAGGTTGTTCCCACTGAGGAGAAGAATGTTTTGAAAATCTTTAAAGTTTTCACAGAGACGGAGAATTCAAAAAGATTCCGCATCAGTACAAATACACAGGCTGTAGCCAAGATGTAGTGGTTTGATTAGGACTGGTGGGAAATTTCTTTATGATGTACCTCCGTCAAAAAAAGAGACCACATCAGTCCAAGTGTTTCCTCTGAAGTTCCTCATACTTGTTAGATTTCTGATGAACGAGCCGATGGATGTCTGGGACTGACAGACACTCCAAACTTGTTAGAACATAGGGACAATTGCACATTTGGATTTTGCTACAGATAAAACCTGGTTCATTACTCACATGTCTATGTTTTTTTCATGGGCTAAAGAAGCAAGACTCAATTGGAAAGTGTGGTATTTCTTTCTTTATTATCCAGCCATGGCTCAGGATTAATGTCTTTCATAAGTGACTTGAGATATTTACTTAGAATAAAATTCTGATATTTATATATATATATTTATTAGTTTATTTTGCATCCATAGTTCTGTCTTTTTGAAAATGTGCCTTTGTGCAGTGAGTGTTGTGGTTTAAGCCTACCCAGTAGCTCAGAACTGTACAGCCAGTAGCTCACTTCCTCCTTCACCCCCTGCTCCTGATGGGATGGGGAGGAGAATTGGAAGAGAGTAAACCCCACAGGCTGAGATAAGAAGAGCCCAATAACTAAAGTACAATGTAAAACTACTACTATTATTAATAATAATGATAAAGGAAATAACAAGGGTAGAGAACACAAAACTAAAAGGAAAAAGGGAAAAAAATTAATAAACACAAGTGCTGCACAATACAATTGCTCACCTGGCCTGACCCAAGCAGCAATCTGGGCCTTCCAGGTAACAACCCCTTGTTTATATAAGCGGCATGATGTGCTATGGTATGGAATACCCCTTTGGGTAGTTTGGGTCAAGTGTACTGTCTCTGCTCTTTCCCAGCTCACTGGCAGAGCATGTGACACCGAAAAGTCCTTGATCAGGGTAAGCGTTACTTAACAACAACTAAAACATCAGTTTGTTATCATCAGCACTGTTCTCAGACTAACACCAAAACTTAGCACTGCACCAACTACTAGGAAGGAGGAAAAGATAACTCAGATGAAACCAGAATAAAGAGGAATGCCGTTATCATCTGACCTATATCCCTATTATGTATTCCTATAAAATTGCACAGTAGGGATCATAGTGGGCTAATGGAACAATTCCCATTAATTTTCGTTTTGTACTTTCTTACTTATTCATCAAGTGTTGAGCTTCTGGGCATATTATAAACTATAGGTTGCTTTCCATCTAACAGCCAAGAAGTCCTGGACCACTAACCACTATGGTCCTACAGGAGCAATCACATGCTGACCAGTACCCATTTAATCAAAATAACCAAACAGGATAGTATACATCTGTCTGGAAAGCAAATGCTTTGGTTGCATTCAGGCTGGAAAACCCTACTGTATGAGTACACATTTTCTTCCACTGCTGTTTACTTAGCTGTGAGACTCAATAGTAAGAAAGGGCTTTTTAGTTCTAAAAGAACTTCATAATTGAAGAGATCTCATTTCTAAGGAAAATGCTTGTCACCTATTTCCAGAACAGACTCTCTCTCAAGAAGGTTTAGCCTTGGCCGTGTCTGCTTTCCACACACATGCTGTGGACCAGTGCTTGCTGCTAGAACAAAAGGACAGAGAGGGGAAATGTCTGTAAAATGAAATTTTTAACCCAACAGTGAAGAGTCTCAAAAGCTTTTGACTGCAAAGGAACAGGAAAGAAAAAATCCAAGCCAATCTGCCTTTTCCACCCCTTCTATTTGTCAGTTGCTCCCCCTCCTTTAGACTGTCAGATTTCACTCCCATTCTACTGTATGGGCACATAAATCTTGCCAGAAATGCTTCACTCACTTAACACCTACCTGCTGGAGCTTAAATTCAGAGAGAGGGGGAAAAACAACCTCAAACCCTGGCAATTCTTATAAATCACAGTGTTGCTAATCTCTTTTCAAGAGAGTCAAATGTAAAGTCATGTTCCTTCTTGTGAAAACATTACTAGCCTGTGGGTGTCAACACAGCTTTCTTTTCCAAGAAATCTGTTGCATCCCACAGCGACTCTAGAGAAATTGCACTCTGATGACAGTGAAGAGAGGCTGCTAGAAAAACATCACACGCCAGTTCCATACAACAGCAACCTCAACAAGCACTTGTTTTTGTAAGAGCAGCTCTCTCTAGTTTCACAAAAAGCAGAACTGAACTTCACCAGGATACATTTTAGGAGAGTTGTTTTTACAACATCATTGTTGTGAGCTCTTTTCCCACTCCAAAATCACATTTTCAGCTTCCTTATTCATTCCATGCCAAGAGACGCTGCCCTATTTTTTTACAGTTCTCATGAAGACAAAACAATAGCTTTAGCCACCTGGTTGCAACCTTCATATGATCTTCTACACCCTGTCTTCTTACAATAGGATCGTCTCCTCCTCTCGGAGGAAGCCTCCTCAGCACCAAGTATGTCAGCTCATAGCAGCCACTGTTTTGATAAAGGTGGTGTTCTCTCCTGATGAAAAGATTATTCACAGTCCCTCATACCCTTGAAGAAACTCATATAAGATTTCAGGAAGATCCCATGCTATTTCCCAGATTAGTATCTGGAAGGTTTCCATAGACCACTCACAGAGAAAGAGCCTTTTCCACTAAGCATTTTTATAACTGAGTAAAGGAAATGAGAGACACTTTATGAAGAGAAGGCAAAGTGTCTGACAGTCAGCATCCGATATAGACAGCACCCATTAAGTACTGTAGTTGCACTTGAAGTTACATGGAATATGGGACTCCTCTGTGTTAGAAGTTCCTCATTATCAAAACAAATAGATCTTTTCAATCCATGTACATGATGAGGATCACCATAAACTGACCTGAGATCTTTCTAGTTCCTGCATTAACCAGTCTGAATCATTGAGGTGTACAATTTTTTGTGTGTGTGTTTTGGTTTTATGTCTTCCTTTATTTGGGTAGAGAGAAAAGTTCATGTATCTAGTTGCATGTGTTGGTGTAGTATCTGGAGTTTAGATCACAACTTTGCCTTGGCTGTGTCTCTGTCCAAAATAATGACTCTGTGTGTTGCAAGTTCATATGAAGTCATGGGGCTGTCTGAGATTCCAGATGACACTTTTCACTCTGGATGACACTTTTCCTTTCTGATCCTCCTGCTTCCCTCTCAGCAGCTAACCCACTGCCAGGATGAAGTCAAGACACCACCTTTTCAAACTGCCCTGAGTAATCCATAGCACATACCACAGTCTGTGCCTGTTAGCCTATGCATGCACACCTTAGGCATGAACAGGCAAAGCTTCATGCCTTGCAGCCCTTAATAAGTAAGTTCCCTGGCTGACAGATATATGTGTCACCATGTGATACTTCATTACAGGAGGCTTTGTTAAAAAATAAACAAACTTTGAGCCACCAAAAAGAAGATTTGCTTAAATGCAGCAATTCACACAAAAAATAAGCGCCTGCTCAGGAAGACAAGAAGGATCAATGAGCTGGTTCCACTTGACATATTGTTCTTCACTTTCACTTCCCAAACAAGAGGAGGAAGACACCACCTCCTCCTGAATTTCACTCTCTCACTTCATTATGCAGTCAGGTCTGGGAACTGCTGCTTCAGTACTAGCTTTGGTAAAAGCTCTACATTTTCTCTCCTTGTTTCTCATTCCTTCTCTCCCTCCCAGGTTGCAGCCTGCAGTCCCAAGACTTGGGAGAAATCAGCACAAGAGGTGACTGTGCAAAGTGACTTGGGGCAGCAACCACATCAAGGACCCTACCAGGGGCCCCATCAGAGTCCCCACCTTGCAGCACCAGCCAGCCCCACTCTGTAGTCTCATCTCAATGTTCCTCCCTCTACGGTGCATCTGTCTTACAGTTCTCTTCCAAATCTCTTTCTCCTTTGATGATCTAAAAGTCTGGGAACATCTGACAAACCTTTTTAAACCCCATCAACAGTAAGGCAGGAAAAAGGAACAGGAGAAGTCACTGGAAAAAAAATGAGCCAAAAGACAAAAAAGAACATACATGTTTTGGAATAGAAAAAAATATAAATTGTTTCCTATTAAAAATTTGTGGCAAATTGTGAACGTGGTAAGAGCACTGGCAAGCCAGCATCTGTTTTGTTCTGGTTCATTAATCCATTCAGAGAGGTGACAACCCATGTAATGATTTCTTGGCAAGGCAAAGAGGCAGTTCTTTGGGTAAATCATAGCTGTACTGACATCATGTTACCTTGATAATTTGCACCACACAATGGCCTATTTCACCATCTGAATTCCCTTGCCCATCACATTACAGTTTGTATTCAGGCCAGCTTTACTTTTATGGTTATCATCCTCATTTTTTATTATCTACACTGCAGCAGAAACTTGAAGTCATAGTCAGGATACCATTTGCACAGCATTAGGTGCTCTAACAACATATGTAACACTGTTCCAAAGAATTTTCATTCTTACTCCGCTGCTATCTGATATATTCCTACACTGAGTCCATCCAAATAGATTTTCACCAAGTGCTTAAATGGCTGAGCTTTGGCCAAGAAGGCACCATGGAATTACTCACAGTGGCAGGCTAGATGAAATGTAAGCATCACCAATTCATCCAATTATTTTTCAATAGAAGCTGGGGCCAGAAGGGACTTCAGAAGTCATTACTCTTGATATTCCAGACATTCTTGTTTGGAGTTTGGTTCTGCAGAAAGAAATAATAGTTTGTTTTGCTGACAACAGAGGACAAGTAAAAATTAGCACATTTTATGGGACATAAAAAGTCCATTAGAAAATGATGTTTAGAGAAAGACATTTTTCATCATGCGACATAACTCTTCACCATGTTTCAAAATAAAATATTGACGAAAATCACATTATTGTGCTTACCAAATGTTATTTTTGAGTCATCTGTAAGTTCAGAGAGATTGTAAGAGAATAATATTGGAATGTGATGGAGAAAAGAAAGGGGAAAGTAGCAGTAGTTTTAATTATCTTTTTATTTGGCTCTGTTCACTGAAGAATAATGGTTGATCTTCAGTTGATTTTGGCTAGTGATTCACTTCCATGCTCTAGTTCACTTATTACTCCTGTAAAACTGAATTTCAGCCCAAATCCAAACCATAAATATGGGTACAGCAGCAATTCTGAATCGCTTGAGATCTGAATCCAGAACACGGTTCTGTATGTGAGAAAGGACAAAAATCTAGATCTGAATGCTCTCAAATACTACTGCTCTACTTGTGCACATATCCATACAGCCTCAGCTGGGACTTGTCTCCATTGGAAATGCAATTATTACCCAGGAAACAAAGGGAGGACAATTTCTTTCAAAATACTTAGCAAGTGACAGTTGAACAGCTTAAACTGTTCCCTGAATGCATGTGGAATCTGCTTGGAAGAGACTTCATAAACAGAACTACTTGCAAATCCAAAACCACTTTAAATTTTGTCTTAACATGAGTTAAATTTCTGGATTATTCAAATGTATGTGAAATTGAGATAAACTTCCAAGATTCAGTCACTTTTAATAGCATGGGATACAGACTTCTCAAACCTGCTGTGAAAGCTGAAACCTGGGCCAGTTTTTCATCCACATGCTGAACTTAACATCAGTAAAAAAGACATTGTCCTTTTCTCTCACTTCCTATAATGTTTAAGGAAAAACCAAACCAAAACAAAACCAAACCCAGAAATATCCAGGATAGCTAAAAGAATTGTTTCTGAAAAACACAGTCCTTTCTCATGCTGGCACTTCCACTTCTATCAGGCGCTTTGTTTTATACATTTACGAGATTGCATGCATATGCCAAATCTGCATGGGTGATACTCAACCTCTTTACAGGCAGGAGTAACTTCAGAGGTGACCAAGGAGCCCACTCCGCAAAGCACTTGCCTGCCACCCCTCAAAGGCTGAGCACAGCTAAATTGACGTCTTAACCCATACCAATCCACCACTGCCAAATGTACGCAGGCTTTTTCTAACTCCCTGTTCAAAAAAAAAATAAAATCTCTCTAGCCAAAATCCCCTCCTGGCTTGCAAATATGTTCAGGCATACACCTCTGTGCTGTAAATGAAGTATCTGGCGGATTGCAAAACCATAGTGAAGGAGCCAACTGGAACAGAGCAGAGCTAGCACTGGGAGAAGATGTCTTGAGCTGTGAATTTAGTGACTACACATATGTCATATCCAAAGGAGCATCGCACATTTTGCTTTAATAGTCATGTTGGTGGGGATGAATTTATCACCTGGTCTTCTGATACCCAATATTGGATATTTTGAGGAGGCCTTCTTTAACTGACATATGTGGAAGACAACTATCTGTCGCCTCACTTGCAAATGAAAACAAAGCCTTTTTGCCACCCACTGACTTCAACAGTAAGACATATAAGGGATTCAAGGTGTCCTCTTTAGTGTCAATATCATAGCTATTGTGGTCAGACTGCACCTTTTCAAGTCCAGGACAAAAGAAGCAGGGACAGCCTTTAAATACTAGTCAAAAGACTGCAAATTATACATGCCTTTGGATACACAAAACATTTCTAAAAGGGTTTTATGAACAGTTTAAAACTTGGTATTATGTTTTTTCTGCTTTCTAGAGTACAGCAATTTTTAAGGGGCCACATTTGTAAGGGGAGAGAAAAGGGAGAATATAAAGTAGAAGGGATTTTCTGGGTTTCTTATTGAACAAGGAGAGAGAGTGAACACCATATCAAAATATGAAATTACAGACTTTCATCCTAATAGTCATTTGGTACTGAGAACTGCCTAAGGCAGTGCCAACAGTCTGATTTCTGGTATTTGGTATACATGCGTTCAGTTTTGTTCCAATGTAATACATGATTCATTACAAAAAAGTAGCCTGAAGTAGTGAAGTAATCCTAGATTCCCTTAAGTAGCAGTAAGAGAGTATCCACCAGTCTCAAAATGTTGTGGAAGGTTTGTAAAGCACTGTAACGAACATTTACTAGGCAGAATTTTATACTACTATCATTTTCCTCCATTTTTTACTCTCTTAGAAGTAGGCAAAGACAAACAGAAACAAAGGCTGGGTAATTTTTTGGAATCACTGATCGACTGACTCTATACACTCAACAGACACCTGTCTGATCTGGTATCAAAAGTCCCCAACAATAAAGAATCTATTAAACTGGTGTTGAACTCAACATACAGTAACACAAATGAAGTTCATAAATGTGAAGAGCATCTGTAAGGTCCCACATGCCTTGGATTACACAACTGTGCAGCAAACAGTAGGAAGTAGTCCTGACCACATAAGACGTGAAGGTCCTTCCTAAGAACAATTCACACTTGCAGCTGATTATTGCAGGCAGAAGATACTCCTTCTACTGTGTCCTGAATAGGCAGCTCTTTCCTTCTCACAAGCCTGAGCATGAAGCAAGGGAAAAAGCTTTTAAGAGATGAGAAAATGTACCACAGCATCAGCTTGGAAAAGTATAGCCACACTATGAATTAATAACAGGTTTCTCTGGGCCACCTTTAGCACCAGCCTGTTAACTTAATTTCACACTTTCCACATGTGGATGCTCAACACATGAATTCAACTTCTATGCATCATCCATATATGTGTTGCCAACTTCCACATGTCAATGCCCAGCAGGCCTTTTGCTACTCATGTCCACCTTCCAAGTGGTCAGTTCTCCTGGTGCTCAGTGTGGGCAGGAAGTTTCCATGAGCTTCCCATTGCTTAGAAAGAAACTTTTCCATCCCAGAAGGCTTTTGGACTTCACTGTAGTCCATTGAGATCTCACTTCTAGCTGTGATGATTTTCCAACTGGCTTGCAGTCTGCTGCAGTTTGCCTAAGTCTCCACATTCAGGCTTTCCCTTTATTCACCAGCTAGGGGAGCAAAGGACACTTTTCTCCTTGGAGCTGCTGGCTGCAAGATTTACAGTCAGGATCTGAGTGGGATTTTTCCCTCATTTAGCAGCCAGGTCCTTTAAAACCTTGTTACTGTGCTGTCATGTGAGACCCCAACACCAAGCCTGCTCTGATGAATCTTACTTGATACCCAACATGGAGAGCATGTGGTGGCACAGCCTCCTCAGGAGAAAGCACCAGTTCTTTTCTAAAATCCTTAAGAAACTATCGCCACATCCTATGGCAGACTGCAGGGCCAGCAGGCATTATCCTTAAATTTTTGGACTACAGTGTTAGAGGGCAGCTAGGGACAGATGCTCCCTTGGGAAGGGGAGCTGGGAGCTCAGCCTCATAACAAGGCATGCATTAACTCCAGGGTTTGCTGGACTTATGGTGCAGTTCACTGGCCAGGCAGAAAAATAACCTATCAAAAAGAAAGCTGTAGCTGTTTCCTGACTGAAGGAACTGAGTTTATTCATGGTAGCAGCTGAAGAGTACAAAGGAAGTGTCAGGAC
>JAOEHX010060858.1:0-17733 GCA_025448015.1 Bolborhynchus lineola
GCCCACATTGTCCCTAGCCTGTCTTTTATTTGCAATGTACCTATAGAATCCCTTCCTGTTATCTTTCATATCCCTAGCCTGTTTAATTCTAAGTGGGCCTTAGCTTTCCTAACCTGGTTCCTAGCTTCCCAGACGACATCCCTGTATTCTTCGCAGGCTGCCTGTCCTTGATTCCACCTTTTATAAGCCTCTTTTAAATCTTGAAGTTTCCTCAGCAGCTCCTTATCCATCCAAGGGGGTCTCCTGGCCCTCCTGCAGCACTTCCTTCTAATCAGGTCACAACACTCCTGAGCTTGTAGCAGGTGATCCTAGAATATCAACCAAGAGTCTTGGGTCCCCCTGCCCTCTAGGGCTATATCACATGGAACCTTACCAAGAAGGTTCTTGAAGAGGCCAAATCCTACTCTCTTGAAGTCCAGGGCAGTGAGCTTGCTGCACGCCCTTCTCACTGTCCTGAGGAACTTAAACTCAACCATCTCATGATTGCTGCAACCAAGGCTGCCCTGGAGCATCACATTTCCCACCAGCCCTTCCTTGTTGGTGAACACAAGGTCAAACATGGCACCTCTCCTTGTCAGCTCCTCTATTACTTGCAGAAGGAAGCTGTCTTCCACACAATCGAGGAACTTCCTGGATTGCTTGTGCCAGGCTGTACTGTCCCTCCAACAGATATCAGGGTGGTTGAAGTCCCCCATGAGAACAAGGGCCTGCGAGCATGAGGCTGTTCCTATCTGTCGATGGAGTGCTTCATCCACAGAGTCCTCTTGATCAGGCGGTCTGTAACAGATCCCCTCAATAATGTCTCCCACCGCTGTTCTCCCTTTAACCCTGACCCACAGTCTCTGTCCACTGCTCACCTGTCCCCAGACAGAGTTCCATACTCTCCAGTCTATCACTAACATAAAAAGCAACTCCCCCTCCCCATCTGCCAGGCCTGTCTTTCCTAAAGAGCCTGTAACATTCCATTCCAACATGCCATTCATAGGAGCCATCCCACCACATTTCTGTGATGCCAATGATATCATACCCCCGTAAACGTGCACACATCTCTAATTCCTCTTGTTTGTTCCCCATGCTACGGGCATTTGTATAGAGGCATCTGGGCCGAGCTCCAAATGAAGCTGGCCCTTCGGCTGGACCAGCTGAAATAAATCTACATTGCTCCCAGCATTTATTATGGGTGCTGGCAAGTGACTGGGTGTGTTGGGATGGAACAATGCCCCCCTTCCCCAACACATCTACTTTAAAGCATCCTTGATCAGCCTGGCAAGCCTCCTACCAAAACTGCTCTTCCCCTTTGTTGTCAGACCAGCTCCACCAGCCTTCAGTAGAGCTGGCCTCCTAAATAGAGTCCCATCTTCTAAATACCCAAAAGCCTTGCCACTTGTAGGCACCTTCGGTGGGGAAAATGCCCCTGTGTCCAGGTAGAACAGCCTTAGATGTGTTTCTAATCTTTAAATTCACAAGTCATGATCAGCATGAGTTAGAAGGAGACCTCTATTGAGCTGTAGAGCTGCAGATCCATGTGTGTGTCTGAAGCTATGCACTTTCCTCCCCACTGAGAGACAGGCTTCCCAAAAGACAGAATACCAGGCTCCAGACGACTTATGCTTGTGTACGGTGTTTCAGTAGATACAGTTCCTCTGTTGAATATGTGGACTTTTGACAGACCTGCCATAGACATTCTTGGCTTTCAGATCTTCTGGGGAATCCTGAAGCTAAATGGTGGAAGTATTACTGTGGTACTGTGGTGCTGGTGATGCAGGAGCAAGAGTGGTGTGCTGTGGTGAAAGCTCAGATCTGGGATGCTCTGTTTCTGTTACAGAGGAATGCCAGAAGAGAAAGTAGTCCCATTTGCTCTCTTGCTTATGTCTCAGAACAGTTTTCTGATAGTATTGTATCAGTTCATGAAGGGGAAAATGGATGCAACTTGGTAAAATATACTTGACTTGCTAAAATATAAAGGTGTTTTTTACTCAGTTGTGTTCAAAAAAGAAAAGACACTTGTTGATAAAATGTGTGTGGAGTCCATAAGGCACATTAACATAAGTGAAGGTCAAAAGAAGATGAAAGGAAAATTGCTAAAGGTAATCCTTTTGAGTTGTTCTTTTATCTTTTATATATATATATATGTACATATATATATATATGTATAGATATATATGCATGCTGTCAGTCTCCAGGCTGGTTTGGCCTTTTACCAAGTACAGCGTCTTCAAAATTCAAGTTTGATTAGAAAGAGAAAACGTTTAACCAGGATGTCAAATTAGGATGAGCCTGTGATTTAGGAGAAGCTGCCACTTGCATTTTTCCTTTCTGCATTTGAGGTGGAAGAATTTATGCAAGTTCTTGAGATTAATGAATCTGCACTGTTGTCATCATTGGGAAGTTACTCAATGTTTAAGTAACAAATCCTGTTCATAAATAGATTGCTTTGGTATTAGAATGGAGCAGCCAGTATCCTGCTGTCACTAAGATATTCTTTCCTTGAGATTTGCAAAACCTGACTGTTTTTTTCTTACTATTTTTCAAACAGCAAAACCTTTTGTAGCTGGAGCTGAGTGAAGGTGTTTAAATTCTGCTCACAAACAAAGCAAACAATAGCAAAAAATATTGTGCATGAGATCAGAAACATGGGCAGTAACGTACAACTCTCTGCTGGTTTTGTTCTTTTTTTTATTCTCTTAAATATGACCTAATAATTGTGTTTTATATAACATAGATTGCAAATATAGCTCTCTTAGTTATATTTTCCCCCCTTAATCCAAAGATGTAAAATGTATTGGTAAAAATCCTATGCATTTATCAAACTTCTAGATGCTTTGAAATGAAAGCAGATGGGTTTTAAGTAGGAATCTCTCATACATTTTGCTTCAATTATGTGATTTGTAGGACTTCTAAGTAGTATTTGAAAGCTGTGCCCACTTTTTTTGTATATTGTACTTTCTAGTCTTTCTTATACTGAAAAGAAGCTGAATGGTAACTAAATCAAGTTTTTCTTCAGGCTACCTTAAAAAATGATACTGTTTAAATGGTAAAGATTTGATAGGAGTAACTGGGTTAATTATTTTAGCCATACTTGAACTTTCTTTACCTCAGTCACTAAGTGTGGCCAAACAGTTATTTGAGCAAAAGCACTTGCAGCTTGTCAGTGTGTGTTTTGGTTAGCTGGTGTAATTACCTTAGACTTAAGAAATTCCATCTGAACAAATTGAAAGCAATTTGCCTTTGTTATGTTGGAAATGATATAAACTGTATGCCAGTTTATTGACTGTGGTTCTTGGTCAATGTTGTTATTTTGACTCAAGGAAGGTAAAGATTGAAAGCATTTATAGAACCCTCTAAATGGGCTATACCTACTAACATTAAATTGGACAAGTCAAAAAGAATTGTAGTTGAGTACCCACTATTCTAATTCACTGGAGGCAGTAGAATGAAGAAGTTAAGGATAAGATTGTTGGAGGTCCAAGAGACAGGGAGTGGCTGTGAGTTACAGGCGGTAAAATGCTACAGGCAGATCAAGTGAGGGATGTGCTATGTTAAGGTGGCCTAAAGACAGTGCAAAAGCATGAGACAGAAGAACAAAGCAAATGGAATAAGGATGAAAGGAATAAATAAATAAAATTTGGGATAAAGGAGGTGGAGGTGTGAAGCACCAATGGGAGGTCAAGAAAATGTTAGAGGAAGAATTTGTGGCACAGACATGGGAGGAGGAAAGGAAAAGTGTTCAGAAAGGTCTCAGGAATACAGTAAAAGGAGAAGTGTAGTGGAGGTAGAATACGATATTACTGGGATCCTGTGTTGAACAATGAATATAGAAAAGTGTTATAGGAAATAATTGGCACTAGGGAAGGATGGAGTTGCTCATCTTTATTAATGTCAGCAGTTATAATTATGTCCCCAAGTGAAGACAGAGTCTGCTCATCCTTCCGAAATCTTATTTCAGGTTCTCTTTAGATTTCAGCATGTACCACTGACTGACTTGCTCTGTCTCCTTGGGGTTTTATGGTTTTCTATGAATGCAAAAGAAGTTGAGAACTTGGTGCTGTGCCAGGAAGAAGCTGTAAGAAAATAGCAGTCTCAGTATTCAGATCAAACACCTTTTCTCTTCTCCCTTTTATTTCCCTTTGAAAACCTGCCCTTATATTACAAAAAGTGAAATGGGATGCTTCTGTCCTCAGCAATGTATCATCTGTGGATTCAGTTAATCACTCCTGTTTGTAGTTTTGAATTGTATCATGAGTATTGCTGCTTAGTCTCTGATGTTGCAGATGTTGCAGATGTCTTTAAAGGAAATACCCTGCTTAAAATATGCCCTTTTCCTGATCATCACCAGCTCTGCATTGTAATAAAATGTGCTTTTCCATTCTCTTTGATTTTGGGGTTTGTTTTTCTTTTTCTTTCCATTTACCAGTGATTTTGCCTAATCCACTTTTAATAAAAAGGGAAAATATGAAAGAAAGTACTTTTCCTTAATATTTGTCTAGGAAAATCTCTTCTTGGCACTGATTATCTTTCAGCCTTCTCTCATATGAAATCATCAGATATCCTTGGATAGATGGCAGTTTGTGAATGCAAAGGATTTTAGCCTCTTCTGAGTCCATAAATAATTGCAACTTCTTGCAGGTTTTGGTAAATAATGATGAATATTCAGATTTCTAATGCTCAGGCTCCTTTGCCATACACATTGTACTGCAGAAACAGTAGCATTTTGTTGCTGCTTTTATAAGTTTTGTCTGACTTTGTGGAGTGTCAGTAAGCTTTCTGATGTTGCTAACAATTTCTCCCTTTCTCTCCTTCTTTGTTTTTCTTTTATGGAGGCTCTAGTAGGAGCATGAAGATGGCATTGGATGCTCAAGGGGCTGCATACAGACTTTGATCTCAGTATTTACCTAGAAGTGTGAAAATACTTAGATGTATCATGATCACAGATACAGAAAAGAAGTCCCTCACACAACATACACTGGTGGTAGGGAGAGCTGTCCAATTGGCAGTAGCCAAGATAGCCACTGTCAAATAACAAAGTTAGGATTTAAATATGGAACAAATTCAGATTACTTCTGTCTGATTTGGCCATATTGTAGAATTGCTGAAAGATCAGCAAAACTGTCTATTGACAGCTTGGTGATCCCTGAGCAGGGAAGTTTTACTGTCCTTACTGTAAATATCTACTTGTTCTGGGAACAGGCTGTGGGGTAGCACCTGCCTGCCACTGCAGGGAAGAGCAGAACAAAGTCAGGCAGGGAATAAATTTTGGAGCTGGCTAAGCTTGAGGCAGTTTGTAGCTAGAGATTCATCAGATCTGCTAATTCCATTCTGCACCTTTTCCTTTCCTCTTTATTTTCAGGTGATGAAAGACTGTTTAACTTCATAAAAGTGCCTGTGAACGTCAGTTGGTCACAAATAGGATTAAAAAAACCTAACCTCTTAAACCTAGATGATGTAACAGAGACATATTCATATCTCAGTGTAGTGGATATAGAGGGATTGAGGAAGACTGGGATGTTCATGCACTGTGTTGAGGAGAACCAAGCTGTTGTATAAGATAGATCCCTTCCTTGAAGAGAGCCCTCCTGTATCACAAATCAAGCAATCCTTAGGGGAAAAAGTAAAAATCAGTCCACTTGGTTCTTGCAGGCCTTTTTGCATGTGTCTGTGGCCAGAAAAATTTCTTTTTCCTTCTCACAGCAGCTGGTCATTCAAAGTGCACAGTGATTTTTGTTGGTAAGTGAAAGTACATCTTTACTGTACCTTAACAATAGGTAAGTACAGACATTGTACAGACATTGACTTTGAGAACCAGTGCATTGTTTTGGTTTATTTAGATATTTTGATGTAAGACAAAGAAAAGAGTTCCTTGAAATTAAGCAGAGAAGAAAACATTTATGTGAAAGCCAGGGAAGATTTCATAGTGATGAAGTTGAATGGCAGGAATATTTCCACTGTATTGCAATAATACAGGGGTTTTCTTTCCTTCTGTACGTATTTGTGTGGAAAAAAAAGAGTGTTGGAGAGCATGTGGAGCACAAGATGACTGCAGAAGGATTTGCCCTATAGTGCTAAGGCTGAGCAAATGGGCAGACTCTTGACAGCTTTCTCCAGTTTTAGAGAGACTCTCTGTAAAATAAGTGAACCATGGTATTCAGTCTTTCCTAAGTACATGGGAAAACCAAGTCATCCAGAAGGCTTCCAAACCAGAAGAAGTATCCCATATGGATCTGTATCTTCTTCCTCTTGTATCATGGTCTCTGCAAAGTAATATTTCTAGGACCTTTGACCCTTCCATCCTGTTAGTTTTCATGATACTGCTTGCACATATGATAGCTATACCACAATGCAAAGCAATTTTGATAGGAAATAAAACCATTTCTCTTACAATATACTTAGAAATACCTACTTGAACAGCCGAGTTACTGCAGTCATGTACTGCTGAAATGCAGCTGAGGAGGGAATCATGTAGGAAGCTAAGGGGGTGCAGGGCTCCAAAACTGAAGCTGTTTTTCTTCTCAAACTGAGGTGTTTGAACTTGAAACCTTTTCATTTAGCTGCTTGGGATTATTTCTGTTGTTGAACTGGTGTCTGTGGAGTCAGGCTGTGCAATAACTGGGACAAAGGCCCAATCCATCTCCAAGGCAACCAGATGGTTCAGAAATTAAGGAATTCTGGCAGTTGGGTACTTGTCATGTGATTCAGACATTAGTGCTTGTTTATGCTCTGATGCCAGGATGTAATACCAGTCTGGAGGGGTTTTAGGAAAGATAGCAATTAAAATATACAAGTTTGCATGTTATAAGATGGAAACCATCTGTGTCATCTAGCGGATTCTGCTATGACTTAAGTTCACAGGGATACTGCAGTTTCTTTAACTACATCAAGCCCATTCAAAAAAACAACTGTAGTGAAAATACAAATGAGAGAACTAATGGGGAGGTAGAATGTCTGAAAATCTCTTTCAGACACCAAATTTCTTTGAAGCTTGTCCAGAATTACTCCAAAAATATTTCTGCCCCATAAGCTTGGCAGTTTACAACCCTGTCAAGTGTCTGTGTAAATGTCAAACAAATTAAGATGGCTTTGGAAGACTTTGGATATGAAAGGGCAGGATATTTAATTGTAAATAGGAAGCTTAGGGAAATGTCTTCTCAGGCAACAAAATAAATCCATATTTGTGCTGTAGCTTCCTGTCATATTCAGCAATTTAATAGTAACATTTGGACAGGCTTTTAGTAGAACTCAGTGCTTACTTAATTATAAATAGCAAAGTTATATGGCAAAGAATTGTCTTCTTTCAGATACTGAACAAATCTAAGTACGTTTACTTTCATCTTCGTATTTGCCTTTAATGCATTTTGACATTTTACAAAACCTAAACTGCTAACATCCCTTAGCACCAGTGGCAGTGGTGTTCTTTTCTGTGTTTCTTCATGATTTTCCTTTTCTTGTATTGGAATTCTGTGGGTTATAGCGTGTTAATTTCCTTGCAGTACAAGCTATACAGACATCTGAACAGGGCAAAAAGCTTGGTTTCAATCTATAAAATGATGTTAGATATAAAGAAGAAGTTCTTTACTGTGAGAGTGGTGAGGCACCTGAATGGGCTGCCCAAGGAAGTTGTGAATGCTCCATCCCTGGCAGTGTTCAAGGCCAGGTTGGATGGAGTCCTGGGTTACGTGGTTTAGTGTGAGGTGTCCCTGCCCATGGCAGGGTGTTTGGAACTAGATGATCTTAAGGTCCTTTCCAACCCTAATTATTCTATGGTTCTATGATGATGAAGGTTGAACTCAAGACACATGAGGATTTCAGTGAATGTGTGTGTGAGAAAATACTATTAATTTGTACTTGTTTTTCTTTCATTTTATGTCACTATTGTCAGCTTTGCTAAAGCCCAAAACCCTCTGGCATCACAGGCAGCAGTGACCTTTTTGTTCACTCCAGGAGGTGGCTAAGCACTAAAGAAGGTTTTCTGGCTGGGCTGTGCCATGTGGGCAGGGTGCACCACTGTAAATGGCTGACGTGTCACAGTGCCTGTGCTGATGCATGTGTTTTTCCATGGAAGTGTGTAGATAGAAAATAAACACAACAGAGGTGAAGGTTAAAGTGTAGTTTACTTTCATGACAAATAACTAACATAAAGATCTGTAATTGAAAAACTCAGCTTGCAATACCTGCATTGGTGGTCATCAAAAATAATTAAGAAGTGGCTGTTTTTTTTCTAGATATCAAATGATGTCAGAAATAGCTGCTTTTTTCTGATATGTCCTTTGCCTTGTTTTCTCAGCACTGAAGTTCAAAGCATAGCTCTCAAATTTGTCTCCAAGTTGATTATCCATCTTCTGCAGAGCCATCAGCAGGTAAGGGAAACAAAGCTGCTTAACAGTTTTATTACTTTCTGGAGGTTCTGATGATTGGAATAATACGGCTTCTTTGAGACAGAAGCCCTAAACTTGTGTTTTCTTGTGTCATTGCACCTTTTATGGTGTTATGTCTTAGTTTTTGAATACACTGCCACGTTCTCAAATGATATGGACATAAATATCATTAGTATATTCTTCTCTAGCATCCCGTCCTTTATCAGCACTAATGTGGCAGCAGGACCAAGGCAGTGATTGTTCCCCTGTACCAGGCACTGGTGAGGCTGCACCTTGAATCCTGTGTTCAGTTCTGGGCCCCTCACTACAAGAGAGACATTGAGGTGCTGGAGCGGGGCTAGAGAAGAGCAATGGAGATGGTGCAGGGCCGGGAGCACTAGTGTGATGGGGAATGGCTGAGGGACCTGGGGCGGTTTAGTCTGAAGAAAAGAAGGCTCAGGGGAGATCTTATTGCTCACTACAACTGCCTGACAGAAGGATGGAGCCAGGAGGAGGCTGGTCTCTGCTCCCAAGGGACAAGGGCTTCAAGCTGCACCAGGGGAGACTTAGATGGAGATGAGGAGCAATATCTTCACCAAAAGGGTTGTCAAGCATTGGAACAGGCTGCCCAGGGAAGTCACATTCCCTGGAGGAGTTTTAAAAAGGTGTAGGTGAGGCACTTAGGGATTTGGTTTAGTGGTGCACTTGGCAGTGCTGGGTTGGACTTGATATTAAAGGTCTTTTCAATGATTCTATGACTCTATGCTTTGTCTTGTGTGGTCATTGATGAGTTTGCTTTGAAGGGACAGAGTGAGAGAATTGCCTGTGAATACTGCTTTGACTGAAAACTGTATCTCCCATCCTAACAATCTGCAACACAGTAAGCCAACATTTGAATGGACATGTGGGGATCACCACCTTGAAAAAAACCCTGCATTTACTACAGGCTGTGCTGGTGTTGGCTGAATGTTGAAATTCAAGGGTTCTGTGTAGAAATGAGGACACATTCTACTGTGAGGATGATCAATGTCTGAATCACATTATACCTTCCAGATAGAATGATTGCTTAGATAATGTTAACATTAGACTGTAGAAAGCAAACAAAACTCTACACATTTATTCAGCACTACCTTACCAACTGGGAGGCAAAGCTAAGGGAAATTCTCTGGTCTGCTGTGCAGAAGCTATTGGGTTTCTTTTCCTTTTAGCTTCGCTCCTGCCATGCCCACCTTCTGTGAACAGAGAATAAGGGTGTTTTGTGACTGAAGCACCAGGAGATACACAAAAATAGATAATGATAGATGATAAAGAAGACAGGCAGCTTTAAATACTTCTAGTTTCTGTGATGCTTTATTCCAATGCACTTATTTTGATGTTTTTAGTTTTGAATAGCATAAGTACATATGTATGGACTGCATACAAATTCTTGTTAGACAAGAAGAATGGTATATTTCTTAAATTGTAGATAGTGTTGCCTTTAAAAAAGTCAGCTGTTTATTTTGAGATGTGTCTTTTAAGAGGAGTTGGTAATGTTTAGCAGAGCTATATGTGTTGTTTGAGGTGAACGTACAATTAAATGTTCTTAATATGAGCTCTGTAAATCTTGACCTTTACCATTTAGTTAAAGCTCTTTGTAGGACAGACATTACTGTTTGATATCAAATGAAGACATTGGAGGTTTGGAGTGAAACACTCCCAAATGCTGTGCTCCTCATCTGTCTCCATTTGGATCTGGTCCATATCTGATTCAGAACAGATCTTCCTCTTAGATCTTTTTGGAACAGTTGCTGGTTTCCATATTTTCCAAATGACTAGACGTGAATCTCTGACATTGAAAAATAGCAGCAGTTTGTATTCCGCACAAAATCTTTACAAAGAGAAAAGCAACAGCAACAACAACAACAGCAACAAAAAAACCAAAACCAAATCCCCACAAAAAACAGCCCAGAGAAGAAATCCCTAAGACCTCAGTGTTGAAGCCATCTAAATTAGCCATTTGCTTTAAAAAGGGTCAGGGTAGAATCAGAGCCGACCCTCCATGCTACCTAGAATTGGCAATATGAGGTTCTTCATAACTGTGAAACTCTCAGAACTGCTGTAAGAAGTGTTTAGTTGTAGTGATATAAAACCAGAATCATTCCCTTAAAAGGATTATGCACATATAAATAGTTCTGACTTTTATGCCTTGCTCTTCATCGCTTTGCTTGACCACATACAGTAGAAAATAGAACCTAATGAAAATTGTGGTTGCATGAAACGGCATGTGATTCGCAAAAGCTTCCATTAAGTATTTCTACAAGAAGAAGTGGATAAATGCCAATCAGTATATTCTGGAACACCCTATCTTCTGCGCAGCATGTTGCTTGAGGGTTCAGAAAAGCTCTGTTTGGAAAATTCATTTGCAGATTTCCACCCTTTCTGGAGAAGCAGCAGAAACTCATCTAAGTGGCAAGGCTGGTCATTGTAACTAGAAGGGAATAATTATTCTGCCCTAGCCCTGCCAGTATAACATTATTGGGTGTGCTATGCTGGAAAAAGGCAACTTCTTTCTGAAACAGTTATCGTCCATGCTATAACATATAACATAGGGAAGTTATATGAAGTACAGAAATGCTTCTTCTGCCTTTGTTGTAAAACTTCAAGCAATTAATTTGGCCAAGCAGTGAAATACCATTAATTGTCTGGCTAGCCTGGTAATACAAAATTCTGATAGACCTGTTGATAACATGCTTGAAGAAAACCAGTGCAGCAATGAAGCACCAACTCCATTGCTCTCTGTGATCACCAGAAAGTAGTATCTAACAACTGGCTGTCTCTAAAAGACACCTTCCAGTGGATTCCTTTAATGAGAATGTTAATCAAGAGCTAAAAAGCAGTTGAAAAGTATCCCAGAAACTTGTAAGTACAGCCTTGAGACTTGAGCCAGTCATCCTCAGTGTGACACCACATGCACAAAAGTTTGCAAGTGGAATATGGCACATGCAATGTAAATTGCCCATGGGGTGGTGTGTGGAGTCTGCCTTTTGGGGTTTGCCAGATAATTATGTCCCTCTTGGCAGCTATCTCCAATTAGTCTTAACTGTGTGCCAATGACTGCTGCGTGAATTAAACCTGCCTTGCTTCCAACAGATACTCAGTATAAAGGTAATGGGTCATGTTGGTGAGTAGTGGGGTGAGGTGGATATGGAGAAGTAGGTGACAGGTAGATTCCGGGAAAGTGGGATCATATTGCCAGTTGTATTCCCAGTGGTTTGCCATTGCATTTCTCCTGCCCGTATTTCAGTGTTCCACTGCATTTGTTGTGTTTAGGTGTGGAAATATAGCTCTGTAACTTCTTTGAAAGCATGTAACAAATAGAATCCTAATTTTTCTTCGTAAATAATGACAGGACACTCTTGCTATGTGGAAACGTGGTTCTACTGCTGCAGAATGAAGATTTGGTAGTAAAGGATGCTGCTAGTGAGGTTATATAAATGGTCTGATAAAAAGAGCAGTAAAGGAACAGGATTGTTGAACTTTACTTTTAAATATTATTGGATATTTAAGAGCCAAAAGTATTTCTCCTCTATCACAAACATGTTGCTAACTGTAAAGTGATCTCTTACAAACACATACCATGGAAGACATCAGCAAGTGATGGTGTTTGACACCCACTTTGCCTTACTATTTTGTTTTTACTATTCTTGGTATAATCTGCATATAGTTACAGGGGTACGTAAAAAAGACATCAGTGTTCAGCTTTATGGCTCTTGCTATGATGAGACAACTACCACACAATTCCACATCCTGAAAGTTGTTTAATACCAGCTTTGGTCTAATATAATGCAGTGGAAGAAACTATTGAATCCCATGTCATTAACATACCCTGATCACAGAGAGATAGGAATCTGGGAAACAGTGTTCAACTCATTTATTCATTATTAGGCTTTGAAATCCACTTAGATATAGATCAACAAAGACAATCCTGAGCATATCCACAACGTGCTTTCAAGGATGTCAGCCCTTTTGTATGCATGTCCTGGTTTACTCAACTCCAATTTTAAAATAGCCACAAAGCTTGCATAGGCTTTAACTAATGAGTGTGCTTTGAGAGTCTTTGCTGATGCACTCTTCCATGTGTGGTGAATACATTGAATTTGCTGCCAAGCTCATCTCTCTCTGGTGGTCTGTGCTACTCAGTAATGCCTATACTTGTTTGCAGTCAGTTCACATTAGTTGGCCATTTCCATGTGAAATTCCGCTGGACTGGTGGGTTAAAATCCAAACCAACCAAAAAAAGATACAAATAGCCTGGAATGTGCTCATGTGGCAGATGTGGTTTTGAGCTTGTACTGTTTGGTCACAGTGCTATGATACAGGAGAAGGTAAAAGGAGCCCAACACTGGCCTATAGGGTGGCAGCCTGAAATGCCTTGAGGTGATACTTCCTCTGAAAGTAATACAATGCTACTTTTTCTTTCTGGCTCCTTGTATCTTTTCCCTTCTTCCTTGTAACGCTGTGCCGAGGAGTATTGCCCTGTTACTGAATGAGGACTCTGTCCTACCAATTAATACTAAGGTCATGTCAGGGCTCACTGTTGTAACTTATCACTTGGTATAGCAGAAGTGGCCATAATCGAGGAAATAACATCATAATTGTTTTTTATTTGCTAAGTTCCTAATGAGCTAGGGATTCCTTCCCTACCTATACTTATATTAACCCTTAGTTACACTTGATTTTGCCTTCCTGTTCTTTCACTTGAAACTGCTTTTAATGAAATCAGTGTCTTTTATCTGTGACTGGCAAAGAACATTGCTTTCGGAAAGATAGAATCCACTTTTTTTCTGCCTCCATTTCACACTATTATGGTTCCTTACTGTGATCTCTTTCTACCACCACCCACTAAATCTTTCAAATTTTTATGCTTTGCTTTCTAGCTTTTGGGGGAGCAGGATACGGAGTTTTGCACCTGAGGCTTTTGTTTACAACCAGATTAAAATAAGGTTTCCTTTGAATGTTGTTTGTTACTTCCATTTACCCCCTTTCTTTTTGTGTGCACATGACAGTATGCAATAGTTTTGGGTCTGGGGTTTAGGTATCTCATGGATCAGCAGTGCCCTCTCTCCTGGCAACTATTAAATTACATTCAGATATCTACTTGTTTTTTCTCAGTTTTCATGCCATGAAAGTCTGCTCTTTCATCACAGCACTGATTTAAAACATCTAAGCTGATACCCTGAAATTCATTACAAGCCATACATACAACAGCTCTCTTTAAACCTTTTATTTGATAACAAATTGCTGGTTATCTTACACTGACTGAATTTTCATTCCCATTATATGATGACAAATAAGGCTGGTGGCCCAGCAGTTTTATCATGAGATCAGAAAGAAGGATGAGTCAAGATTAGAAAGAGGAATGGTTGTTTAGAAACCCATTTTCCTATGTTCTGTAATTGTTTCAGTTCTATTTCATTGCCGTTACCACTTGCTAGTGTGAGGCAGTAAACGGACTATAATTTCAGCTTCATTTGTGCATCAAAAATGTTGATGTCCTAGTAGTAGTTACACTTCCAGAAATAGGCTATTATGTGTTTCACCTTTTCCTGCTGTTAATTTTCTGAACAGAGTGGGAATGCTGCTTTCAAAATCCAAGCACTGGACTTGCCAGCAATTTTAACACTAGCATCATTATATCCATTCTTCACAAAATTCTCTTTCTTGCTATGTATGCAGTGTCTAAGGCAGGAAGATGTAGCTGCCTACATAAGAACTGTAGTGTTGGCTTTGGGAATCAACTGAAGTGTTTCATTTATATGTGACATCCAACAGGATCCCTGATTATAGTCTGATAACTGCCTCTGCCCTTCATGCATGATACCAGCTGACATCTGTGAAAGAATAGAGTATGAAAGGGTATATAGTTGTATGTAACAGCTGGACCAAGACTCAATTTGTATTCTGCCTCAGCAGAGTAAGATGTGTGAACTTGGACTGTTGTTAGTAATAACAAAGTTGTTTGCATAGATTGTTCATATAATTGTTATAGGATGTTTTTCCTTTACATACATATTGCCTGAATAACAGTACAAATATGAAGCAGTATGACAGTACCAAATAACAAGTATTCTCAGGACACTTATAGATTGTGACACTGGAGGGAAATGATCCCATCTATTAGTGTGGTTTCATTTCCAGTGACAGCTCCTATCTTGTGTAATTCTTTCAAATGTTATGTAAGCTCCTGGAAGAAAATATTAACTTGGTCTTTACTATTCCCTTATAGCTTTTACTGAGGGCAAATTCCCCAGTTTCATAGGGAAATCCATGCAGTTTTGGCTCACTCAGATTATGAGAGTAGTAACCTTGCACAGTCTGAAATGCAGGGCAACAAATGTGACACAAGAACGGTGTGGAAATTGCAACTCCCATTCTCATTTAAAAGGAGAAAAGCTCAAAAGATCAAATACTGACCCACAGCAGGGCTTCTATTCTGCCTCTGTCCTGCTCTTCACCCCCAAGAAAACCCCTACAATATCTACTATTGTTAATAGAAGGCAAAGACTCCCACTATTACCAGTAACATTCATTTTTATATTCTAATTCATGCAGAGAAGCTTAATTAAATTGTGTAGTATGTGTAAAATCTCAGGGTTAGAAGGGGAAGCTTCTGAGGTTGGCTAGCTCAGTCATTTTCTGAGCACAGCAGGTCAGACAGAATTCTCTCTCACTAGGAAGGAGAAAACCGCTTGTTTTCCTTGCTAAAAATACCAACTTAACAGGTAGTTCAGGTTTTCCTAATAACTTGAACAATGTAAACCCCAACTGTAACTGGAGGTATTGTATGGTATACTTTGTTGTTGCTTCCTCATGCATTGAGGTGTAAACTTCTGGGGGATTGTTTTATTCCTTTCAGTATGAGGGAGGGTGCAGGAAGTATTGCATTAGGTGTAAAGGTAAAATAGCTGCTTTGAAATCTAATTTAACTTAGTGACCCATGGCCATGTAAATTCTAGACCTATTCTCAGCAGCATTTCTTATCCAAGAGAGTTACTCCTTACAAGAAAGGAGATCATTTAAGTCAGGGAAACAGGAGTTTTCTTCCGCTTCTGGTGGCCACTTTGCTGAATATCCTGAAAAATGAAGTAACTCGGTGCTAGGACAAAAACTGTGTTGTCATTTTCCTCCATGGCTTTTTTTATCTAGAGAAGTGTTATCTTAAGGTATGAGCTTGTCAGTATTAGTGAAGCTTGAATAAATTATTTTTTACTATTATAGCTAAGCCACTGCAATTCTGTACAATTCTATGTTAAAAAATACCTTGGTCAGCTTAACCTTATGCTTAACTAAATTGAATCAAGCTTAAATGACCAATTAGATTTGAGAATTTGAGTAAGTCTTTTAAAAGTGCCTGAATAATTTAGCAGCTTTAGATATTCTTCTGGAATGTAATTTAGGCCCTTCAGGAGCCTTCTGCTCCATTTATTGTGAAATAGCAGTATGGATAGGGATGCTCAGGCATGAAAGCTGTGTGGCTTTAGCTGCTGTGGAGCTTTGTTCAGCACAAGTCAGGTAAATGGCTCACTCTGAACACCACCATCCTGGGGAGTGCTGTAGACATCATTGAAAATCAGTTCAATGCTGCTGTTACTTCCCATAGTTCTTGAGTAACAGTAAGAACAGGATTTGGGCTGTACATAGAGTCAGTATTGCTGATTTAATCCACTGACCAAAACTTCAGGTATATTAACCCTCTTCCTTCTGTTTCCACTTCATATGCTTAAGAAAATAAGCAATAGACAGTGCTCTTGTGCTGGGAGTTTCTGAACAAAAGATAATGAAAAGCTCTCTTGGTGGTTGTTCACTTCCCATTTTTTTGCTTGCCAGCAAAAATCCCCATTATTAGCTGACTGATACCCCCTTCTGAAGGACATCCTCTTGGGAAGAGAGTGGCACTGTTCCACAGAGCAAATTTGGTTGAGATTCTTGTGGAAATCTTCATTGCTGAGTATTGACCTGTGTTTTAGTGGCACATAAAATCTCATCCCTACCTTACTGTATCAGACTAAATGCATTTAGGAGCCTTCCAGCAACTTTTTTTTTGCTTATTGACTACAGAGTATAAATTAGAGCAAAGGGAGAAGTTAAAGCATGGGGGAAGGGAATGCAGGAGAAAAAATATAATTTAATTAGGTTAAAGAACTAAAACATTTTCCAGGTGACTTTGAATTCCTTTCTAGACTTCAGCATTTCTCTGAATAGAACCTTTCTCTTTGTGAACCATGCTGTCTCCTTGGCATGAACAGAAGATGAGCTACTTCTTTCTTGTGACTCTATTTGTTCACACATCTTGAGTATAAAAGGTAAAATGGAAATAAACTTCATCATGAATCGAGAGTAGGTGTCTTTCTATAATGAAGGTGTGTGCAAGAAGGCTTAGTTAGGTTTTTTGGGGGGTGGAGGGTGTAAAAAAGCCTTACCAGTGGCAGCAAAGGAGAAGAAAGAAATTGAGAAGATCAGAAGATCTTAACATTCATAAGAGATGAGGAGAGGAGAAATCCTATTCAGATTTATGTTTCTTGTTTCTGTCCTCTAAAAATCTTCCTCAGTGAACCTAAAGTTGTACAGAAGTTTTCATACATATGTGCTGTAGAAGATCTACTAAACCACTTGAGTGGAAGATAAGAGATAATGTGTGATGCTAAAGCAGCACCATGATCTGGCACTCATCATCAACACCACAGGTGGTAGCAGTAGATTGTTGATGACTGATGTGATGCCAAAGCTTGTACCTCAAATGTCCTTTACAGATGATCCATGAAGTATTTCAGGACAAGTGACTCGGATTTAATCTGGTCCAGTTGCGAAGTGAAGCAGCTAAGAACTGGGCAAACCTAAAATGCTAAAAATACCTTTGTCATTGATTTTGTTCAGCTGCATGATAAGAGTAGCCCACATATTGCACAGGAAACAGTGAAGGAAGATATTTAACTGTTGCCCCAAGTGCTTGTTGTCATTTGAAACTGTCTTCAAATTATTCCTTAAAGTACATGCAAACTTCAGCTGCACCAAAAGTTTTTCTTCTACATGTTTACCATTGGATAAATATGCTAAATAGATTTATTAAAATTCTTCAGCATGTTGAGTTAACCCTCCTCTCCCCACACCTTTGGTAAGTAAACTTTGTAATTTAACTTACAAAGTGCTAAGTCAGTGATGCAGGCTTGGAGATGGAAAATAACTGGACGTTAGGTCCTTCACACCGTTATGTGTGCAATACACAAGTGTTAAGTCACACTGAGTCTCCTGATGAAGCATATTGTCGTGGCTTAGGCCGTAAATCAGCCACGCAGTTTGCTACGTGGAGAATCGAAAGAATGCAACTCCCACAGGTTGAGATAAAGAA
>JAOEHX010060859.1:0-26079 GCA_025448015.1 Bolborhynchus lineola
CTCTATAAAAATAACTGCAGGTCTGCCAAAACACTAGAGAGGGAGGAGGTCAGCCTCAAATATCCTGGGAGGACTGACGGCCATAGGCCCATTCAGCATTATGCAAACTGAGATCTGCGAGAGGGAACATGTGTGTTTAAGGACAGGATCTGTTTCCCTGCAAGAAACTCTGCACATTAACCCCCTTCAGGAGCATCACAAGGGGCTGGTAGCAGCAGCTTCCCCCCCTCTGCCACAGAGTTGACAGCACTTTCCACTTTGGCAATGTGAAACTTGGCCATCTTGATGCTACTGGAAAACCTCATATTGCCTGCCCTCAGGGCTCCTCAGTGCTTGGAAAGTCTCTGAAATAGCTATTCCAGAACATTATTTGGGTGTACATCCTCTCTGGATGCTCCTATTTTAGAAAAGGAGCTCTTTTTGGACTGACTGTAACCCATATTCAGAACTAATTCAGAAACAGTGTGGCTGCATGAAGACTTAAAACAGCTATTTAAAGTTTTATAGATATATATATATGTAAAAAATACCTATACATACTTTACATATATATATTCTGGAATAATAATTACAGCTCTCATTTCTGCATCAGATATAGTTATTCAGAAATACCTCTCCCAGTGTATTTCCACATGGAAGTGAACCCTGACCATTCTACCTGTATTTTCCTCAATCAGGTGAAGAAAAATCCTTTTGCTGAAGCCCTGGGAAATAAAATGAAAACCCTTTAAAATAAAATGCTGCTCTAAAATGCAGTTATTTTGACAATACATCAATCAAAAGTATCACACTTTATTTCTGGGACCTGAAGACATGAATTCTGAGCTGTAGCTTTTGTTGCGTCATTGAGTTACTCATTGCCCTAAACTTAACTAAAGATGATTCACAGGCAATTAAAATATGGCAAGGAAGATAAATGCCATTTAGGATGCTGAAATAATACAGGAGGCTATTTCTTTGACACTCTTACTCAGATTGGGATTTTCAGGTGCTGACAGTGAGTGCTGGACCCTGGCTCTCAAGGGGTAATATCAGGCTGTGTACTTGGGTCTCAAGATCTCACTTAAACTAAAATTACTTGATTGTTCAAACACCCCAGGACAAGCCAGCAGGTTTCTCAGGTGGGGAAACCCAGGCAGCAGGCAGGGGTTGGCTGAAACCCAGGCTCCCCAGCAAGGCAGCATGGATGCAACCAGTTTAAACCACTTTGGGCAGCTCCTGTCCCCATGCTCAGGAACAATATGCTGAATTTCTCCAACAGCCTCCAGGCAGTGCAAAGCAGACAGAGTCGGCTCTGTCCCTTTGTGCCTGAACGGCACTGCCCAAGGGGCCCTATGTAGCTTTTGTTTTCCATGTTTGCCCCATGCAGCTCCACAGTGAGATAGGACTGGTACAAAAACACCACTCAACCGAAGAAGTCAGCCTTCCGATGTCGGTATGTGTAGTTTGTTGTATGTATTCCAGTAAGGACCAGTATCAATTTGATACATTTTTTGTTAACAAAATATTAAGGCAGGTTTCAGAAAGCATGAAAAGTATCAGCGCGTAAGCTTAAGGTACTTGGGCAGCTACCCTTTTTCCATACTCAGCAGTCCCTCGAAGGACAAGTCAGAGAAGCTCCCAAGCTGAAGTGCTCTAAAGTGCTTTCTAGAAGAGATTTTCTCACCATTGCCTGTAGATGAAGATCACTTAGCTCTCACACAGGTGCTTTTACATAGTGTGGGATAAACAGCTCTCTGAACATTTAGTCCTGTAACAGAACTATAGCATACAGCAACAACAGGAAGGCGGAACTTTCCCTAACTGTATACTCAAAAGGTAAAATGCTATGCCTGTCAAAAGACAGGTCAGGCTGTTGGGATTCTCATAGTTGCTGTTAAAAGGCCTGTCGTAGGCAATAAAAGCCTGTCAAGGGTGATAAATAACCGTAAAGTTAGCCTATTAATTTCTTTACCAACATCAGCTGAAAATAGGCCAGTGCTATTTGTAGCAGAGAGATAAATACTGGATGAGCACAGAAGAATTAAATTAATGTTGAGAATCAGGAGTTAATGGGCATTGAAAATGTATAAATTATAGATATGAAATAATTATGCAAATTATATTCCTTCATCCAATCATTTATATGGTGGAAACACTTATACACTACCTTACAAAGAGGCTGCGGTGGTGGAAACAGTCTATAGATGTATAGCCTCTAAGTGCTAGAAGTAAACAAACTTCTGTTATAAGTGGCATTATCTTCCCTTCAGGAACTTCAGAACTTTTAATTAGCATCTTAAGGTGGTCCTCTGACATATGGGTATGGACAATCTGAGGCACAGAACTGGCAAGGGGTGTACAATTTAGGGTTTCCCTCTGAAGTTCATTTACCAGTTTCACTGCTAATGGGAATGCTTGGCTTAATGCATTCCCATGCTCATCAGCCCTGCTTAAGGTGTCCGCTGCCCCTAGCCTTGCTGTGCTCCTCAGATACAGCTGGACAGTTGCTCATACGAACACTTTCAAGCAGGTTATTAGCGCAGTTTTTTTAAAGAAGTATATTAAATAACTCTGGGAAAATAGTTTACTATTGCAGAATTTACCCTTTTATTTGCTTTTATTTTTTTTTTTTAATAACATGATTCACTTGGTAGGAATCCATGGTGGCAGGAGCAAGCACCAGCAAAGGGGCTGGGAACAGCGTGAGTCCCCAGCTGCTGTAGGCTGCAGAGGTGATGCAGAGGATCTGTGCTCTCCACATGAGAGCTTCATTGAGTCTTTCCCTCAGCAGATGAAGACGGCAGCCATGCTCTGAATGCACTGCTGAAGCATTGTATTGCAGGAGGTTGGGTGAAATCCAGCAAATATGTCTTTGTTTTTCAAGCTGATCACATAGAATTCTCAGTGGGTTTTATGGTTATGCTGGCTGCTCTCTCTTCAGACTAAATGAGCAAACAATTAAATATCCCACTGCTCAGTCAGGCCTAAAACAATGGCAGTGGCTGCCAAGGACAAGACTGAACATAAACACTAACACTGGGAATTAATTAGTTTAAGGTCTATATGTGTGTGTGCTTATAGAACAGGCAGAATTTCAGCAGAAAGGCGTGCAGACAAGAAGAATCACATTTGTAAGTCAGAAAGAAAATCAGACCACTTTTTGGTCAGAATGCTAATTGAAGGTGAGGTTTGGAAATAGGGAAAGGGAAATTGGCCGTGTATGATCTTCGTGCTTATGAGAACGCTATTTGCCAATAAACATAATCATATCCAAGAAATAGTTGACTGCCTTAATTTTCTTCTATTGAGAAGGGTGCACAAGTTGCTGCATGCAAGGCAAGTGCTTGTGATGAAAAGAAAGAAGGTACGATTCCTGATTTGTTGCATTTCAGGACTCTATTTGGGTATTTAGAAGTTGCACATTAGCTTGAATTCAGAAAACTTTGCTATCCTAGCTCTGAGCTCTGATTAAATCTCTATAGCCCTGCTGCAGCCTGGCAGCACTGACACAGCCCTCCCTGCAGCCTGGGCCAAGGCACAGGCTTACTCATCACTCAGCTGTGTCCAGCAGAAACTCTTCAACTCTTCCTTTACTGAGAGCTGCCGTGGTGACAAGTCTTTTGCTGCTATGTGGGATTTTTGGGTGTATTTCTTGCTTGTTGAAATGTAGCTCATACAAAAAGCTTTCATATGAAACTGGGATGAGGTAACTTGAAAGTAGGACAGTTTCACTGTCTTACCAGATATCCTGCCAACACCTGAAACACATTAGCCATGTGTGTAATGAAGGTAATGGGAATGAAGGTGAAGGCAGCGTAGGACTTTACTGGCTATAAGAGACAGGAGCATCCCCCACCTCCTGAAAGATAAGTGAAGCCATTTTGTTCACCAAGATCCCATCTCCTCCACAAGAAGAATGGCAATCAACCCATGTGGCTTGTTTGATCCAGGAGCATATGTGCTAATCATCAGTGTGAAATACCCAACCACTAACAGGTCATTATATTTTGCTATGCTTGTAATGCAAAAGATTCTCATTAGCAAAGACTTCAAGTGTCCTCGCCTCTATCACCCACAGCCATCTTGATCTCATAAAATGACAGCTCTGCCTGCAACAGTTTCCTTCCCATGGGACTAGTCTGAGATCAATTACTAGTTTTAAACGTAGTGAGTAATACACAGGCTTCAGTAGGTCAAACAGGTGCTGGGAGCTACCGTTCCTCAGCTTCAGAATGGTAGAGGTGCCTGAGTGTTTTCTAGAGCAAGTGACCACTGGTAATATTAATGTATGACATTAAGTAGCAATGACGGCTGAATTGTTCTTGCTGAAATGTAATGAACATAGAGGAAGCATTTTAACAAGGAATAAATGAGCAGTAAATCCTAAAGTAATCCCTGGAACAATTATTACCTTGCAGAGGCTTTCCTTTTCTCTTTCATATTCCCAAATCTAATTTTCTAATTTTCCTCCCTTCTTTTTCCAAATTCATACTCCGTTTCCTCCCTATCATTCTCATTCCTGCTTAAAACTTTCTGCTTCTTTGCACAGTTCTTTTCAACAAAGGGGAAGGAAATCCTGTGGTACTTCATTTTACTGCTCCTTTGTAGTGAAATCAGGAGAAAATACAGCAAAGAAGCAGATAGAAGCACGCTTAAGTTTCTGCTAACTACTGTTGTCACTGACATTTATGTTTGTTTGATTTACACACATTTTCATTAATACAAATAGTAAAGGGGAGAGCTCAGCAGTGAAGTTACAAAAGTTTACAAGTCGTTTTCACATGTTTATTGCTTTGTTAAAACCCAGCCCCCCCTAATGAGCTTCACAGATTATTCCTTGCATGCCCTACTGACAACAAAATGTAAATGAACTACTACAATGGAAGAGGTGAAATCTACAGAGATCAGAGAAGATCAGTGTTAACACATGTCTGGGCTCCTGGTGTCAGGAAAGAAAAGCAGCAACATAATCATCGAATGAGTAGTTTTTCTGCCAGTGAAAATAACCTGACTGAACAAAAGTTGTACAAGGCTATATCCAAGAAACATGTTCTGCCACAGTCACTAATTGTTGAGTACAGTACCCAGCACTACCAATCACTCAAGTGAATGGAAACACTTTCTCAAAAAACTAAACCAAACAACCCCCCAGAAAAAGAGATGATAGGAAAAGAAGATGCGTAAAAACACACACACAAACAGTGTCATTTGAGGAAAGAAGTATCAAAGCATCAAACAGTATCAAAAATATTAGCATATAAAATACAAGTCAAGAGGGGCTCTCCTACTGCCCCTGATATGGCCCAGGAGCTGTAAGGGAGATAACACCCACAAAAGAAAGGGAAAGAAGCTTCACTACCTGATATTTCCCTTCTGTAACTAAAAATGGGGATTATTTTTCCCCTTACTCCAAGATTCAGAAAATCTGTGTGGTTTTTTTCAGCTTTTAATCTAGATGACCTTCCCCACCCTGCATCTACAGCTCATGGCCAGATCATGGTATTTTTGTGTCTCTGCAGAACATGCTGGATCTTCAGAGAGTGCCAAGCACCACAGGGAAGGCAAGCCTCCTTTCACCTGCAGAGTTTGCAGGGTAAAGGTAGGTCTTGCCCCAGATGATACACTGCACTCCTCTGTGAGCTGGCCCAACTGTGAGCTGCTTGTGAGTGAAATTCACCCACAGAAACTTGACTTTCTAGCCCAGAGGTGACATCTCTTCAGGCAGCATCTGTAGGAATCAAACCAAACTGGTTGGAGAGACTGCAGGGCTTCCAGGCAGGCAAGCACACACAGGTTGGCCAAGCTGCACCTACACTTGCTGTCCTGCCAGTTAAACACACAGAGAGAATATGTGTGTTTTATCAGTTCCACACAAGTCACTAGAGCTTTCTTTGCAATTACCAGTTCATACCATGCTCAGAAATTCTGGAATAAATAAACACTGCTCAGTCACTTCCAGCTGTAAGAAATGGGTCTCAAAATAGATGCCTCAAACCCCATCTATTCTGAGTTATTGAGCCCTGAACAGTTTAGTTTGTCACACACCACATTAGATTGCAAGGCAGTCCAGGCTGCTATATGGAATTACACAACAGGAAGGATTTATATGTATTCAAATAAAACATCTTCTGTCAACCATGCAGTCAAGGAAGGCAATGCCTATTTATCACAGTTTCCTGATACTGGTTCAAAAGGCCATCACGTTACAGACAGAGATAGATATATAGTCTGCTTTCCCATCACTACAAGTCAACAGCTATGACAAGCCCACTGACAGACAATTTGAGTGTTCTCCTAAGCCTTCCATCCCCAAATCAGTATTTCACTGTTTTGGCATACCTATTGCATGGATAGAAGGAGATATCCAGAGCTTATTCAAGGGCACTTTATAGTATCAAGCCTTTTGTTCAAACAGTGGTCACAGCACAGGCTGGTTTAAAGCAGCTTTCCCATCATGTCAGGCCAGCAGCTGAAGCCTGCACCTCTTCACTGACCCTCTTTTTCCCCACAGGCATATGTGCTATCAGGGGGATGGAGCCAGTTTGACCTTAATTCCTTGTTCCTTTTTAAAGGAGATGATGCTGGTTACACAGCTCTTTTAGGTGTTTGATCTATCCTGTGCATCACTCCTGCACTCTAAAGAAGCTGCTCTACAGGAGGGTCAGGCTTTTCGCACAGACCTGGTGGTTTCTCATAGAGAGCCCAGTGTTGGCTCAGGGGAGAGCACCTACAGAAATCCTCCACAGAAAGAGACCTATTGCAAGATAGGAACTATGATTTATTTCTCTGACTGGAAGAGAATGTCAGGCTTGGCCACTCAACCCTGATTTGACATGGGGAGGTTTCATATGTCATATATCCTGTGTTATGCTCTGATCTTGCAATTTTCTAGTGGCTTACGCAGGTCTGTGTTTGCACGTTTTCAAGCAAATTACCCTTCAGGGTGATGGTTTCTTATGAAGAACAACAGCTAAAATAGCAGAGTGCAGGCCAAAATACTGGGCCACATAGGAAGGCTTAGGCAGGTAGATTAGATTTGGATCTAATCCCAAATGCAGGAATTTAGGTATTTAATTGTAGCACAGCTTTTCATGTCAATGTGCCAGCAGCAAAAGGCATCAAGGAGGCCGAGAGAGCAGGGACAATATGGCCTCAGGGGTAGCCCAAGAAAAAGAGGAGATCTGTTTGGAAACCATTTATTTAGTGCTACTGTAATCAGAAAAATAAGACTTCGTAGTGGTTACAGCACCTAATTCAGCTACATAACTATACTCCTGCACTAAGTCACATTTTCCTTCTTGACTACAAAAGTCAAGAAAAGGAACCCTCAGGTAAATAGTGTACATCCCTCCTCTTGTGACTGCTGGAAACAAGGACAGCACCAAAAGTGTTCCCAATTCACGTCACGGTGAGAGCAAGGCCTGGCTGAATGCTTCAGCCCAAGGCTATCACAAAAGTTGTCTCTAAGGAAGTAAGATGCAGGCGCTTCCTTTCAGGTCAGACGGGGCTAATGGAAGATGGATTTCACTTGTCATCCTCAAGGGAACTAGTCCTGATTCACATCGATGTAACTGAGGAAATCACCACACTGGAGATTAACAAGTGATGTTCTTTTAACTGCTTAACAGTAATTGCCAAATACATTTCACTTACCAATGGCAAATACAGAGTAGCTCCAAATAGGTTACTTGCTTTCTGCTGAGAATTAGATGATCTTGTATTTGCCATGGAGTAAAATTGTTCAGATTAGCAGATGTTCTGCTGTAGGTAACACATAGTAAATTCAGAGAATAATATGCCTATAAGTCTGTAATCCTGAGCATCAAGCTCAAAGGCCTAAGGAAGCAACAGAAATAGGTTATTCAATAATTAAATTTAATTAGGATTACTGTCAGAGTGGAACAAAAGAAATAACTAATAATCTTATGCTAAGTAATCAGGATAATTAAGTCTGCATGTGTTTGTATATTTAGAAAATCCTTCAGCTGTGTCAGGTGAGAAGGTTATGCTCTCTTCTCAGAAATAGTGCATTTAAGACAAGCCATAACTTGGAAGACTTTTTTGTTAGGTAAATGGAGAAACTGCTGAAGGGCTCAGGTGGCTCTTTGATGCAGCAGTTGACCTGGTGAGGGCAGGAATCACAGACCCATGCTGCAGGTTCTTAGCTTCCTCCAATTCCTGTTTTGACTTTGGTTTCTCTAGTCTGCTGTGTGAGTGCTGGTGGTTTTCCTGTTTCCCTTTGGAAAGCAGCAGCTCACAGATGCCCTTGCTGAGCCTGCCCTGTCTGTGCTTCAGTGTTGCGGGCTCATGCTTGAGGGTGCTCTGGTTTCTGCTACACCAGCCCTTAAAATGCCTTTGCTGTGTGTCAGAGCTACTTTAAACAGAAGAAAGCTGCGGCTTTAGTATGTTCAGGATGTTGGGCAGTTTCACTGCATTTTGGAGGGGTATTGATTTTCTGGTTTTATTGGTAGCTCCAAATCCCCATCCCATAGCAGTTCATTTGCATTTCTGATTGCAGTCTTAGCAAGAAAATGGCTTCCATTTTGAGTTCTTATATATAGATACAACCCCCCCCCCATACTATCTGTCAGGAACTGTATATTGAAGCTGTTGTTGATGTCCTAAGGTTCTGGATAAATAGTGCATGGATGGTGGGCAGGAAGGAGATTCAAAAACCCATGAGCTTGGAGCCCTTCATTTAACCTTTCTGACTCAGCTCAGCAGCTCCTTCCTCACAGTGCCCTGAGAAAAAACGTGAAACTTGTGAGGCCCTAAGTAAAATTAAGTTGCAATTTGCTCTCTGCTCTTCAATTGCTTTTTACAGAAATGCCATCAGGTGAAGAAGGTGAAGTAACCAGTGCTCTAAGAAGCTATAAATTCTTAATATTTATATATTACATTTATAAGAAGCTATACGTAAGTGTTCTAAGGTGAAGCAAGCAGTGTGATCAGCTGTGCAATGTTGGCTTGGTTTCCACTGATATATACAGATAGGCTATGGTATATAATATAACACTATATATGTAATATATATGTTTACATATGTAATATATGTACATATATAACATTTATATATGTGTAATAATAGGTTTATATATAGATATATAGAGATAATTGTTTATATCATTTATCCATTACAATGCACATAGTATGTATACAATGCACAGTGTATCAGTGTATGTATTATATGTACTTACTATAATACCTACTAATATTATTATGCATAATGATATGTACATACATAAAAAGCTTAACTGAAATATGTGATCTGGCAGGTTTGGCTTGTGCCGCTGCAATGGTGGTACCTTTGTTACTGACTGGAGTACAGAGTAGCTCCTGAAGAGGAGGCATGAGGAGAGCAGAGGTGCCTTAACATTCCTTCTTAGAATTTCTAAATGAGAAGTAGCACAGCAGTGTCCAGCTCTTGTTTCTCTTAATTTTAATATTGTTCTTCCACCGATTGCATTTTCCAGCTGAAATCTATTGATGGCGAAAACAGCGGTTCTTTTGATGTTACCCCTGCTCCCCTTGCCACCTCCTCCAGTTAAATATTGAGTAAAGATTTCTGGAGGTGGCTTCTTCCCAGGGAGTGGTGGTTAGAAGGAGATTTCCCTGTGAGTGGTAAGATTTATGTCCTGGGAAATAAATCTCTCTTCAGTGCCGTGAAGCTGTCTTGGTACAAACATCTGAACAGCTGGTTACCTGAAGCACTCCAAAAATGCTTTTTGGGCAGCGTGTGCCGTTTCATACTTTCAAGACAATATCTTGACCATTGCATTTGTTTCTTGCAGGAACAAAATCAGAATTCTTTAGAAAAAAAGAGTGATAATTGTTACACAAAGGACAGGGAAGTGGTGGCCGAGACTTCAGACAGAAATCTTCAGAAATAGCTTTGGGTAACTGGGCATAGGTAGAAATGTGTAGAGATGGCCAAGAGCAATAATTGATTTCCAGTCTCCAGTCACAATGACACTCATACTCATCTAATCACACTAGTCTTATTTTTTTTTTTTTTTGTTTTTTCCTCTGTGTTTTTCCATGGAACTGCTTTCATGAATTTTATGGCAGAACTTCCAGTTTCTTCATTTAAGTTGGCAAAATTGGAGGAATGTGGGTTTTTTGAGGGTTGTTTTTGTTTGTTTTTTTTTTTTAAGAAGTATCTTGAGAGTTCATACTCATAAAAGGACAAGGCAATAATGGCACATAAAAGTATGGATCAGTAAATAATGCCTCTAATTTTTTCTTTCTTAATATTAAGAAGCAACCCTACAACATAAGGAAAAATCAGCCTAGAGAACCCAAGAGTTTAACAGAAAATTATGGGTTTGTGGTGCCATTTGATGGCAAATTTATGTGAATCTAGATCCTGATCCTGATCCAAACCCACTGAAGTCAACACTGGGACCATCATGATCAGGCAGACCTTCTATGCTATCTGTGGAGTGTTTTTGCAGTGGGTCAATGCACTATGACTGGTGAGCACCTGCTCTCTCTTAGCGTATTTAAGTACATCCACACAACATAGTAGTTGGAAAGCATCTTACTGATAAATGAAGTCAGAGAGGAGAAACTTGCAGAGTCAAGACTGAGCAAACAGCACGGACTATCAATTAGATGCAAGGAAGGAAAAAATGAAATCAGTTTTGATGCTGAAGGGCTGCCTTGTTGAATCATTCCCTCTGGTAATGGGTGCTGCAGGGTGCTACCAAATGCAGTGGAGTTGAATAAATGCAAGTAAATGCTGAATTTTTTCAGAGCCATAGAGTAATGTTGGAGCTTTTTACATTAGGATTTATATTTAAGATTGGTGTGTTTTGAGATACCTTCTAGCTTTTGTCCTGCAGCCTAACTGCTCCCCACTTTATACTCTGTGATGTCAGCCAGCTGTTCCTTAGAAGGGATTTTATTTTTTAAGAGCCCCGTGAAAATTATGTTTCATGGAGTCACCCTTCACTTCAGCATTTTTCCCTGACAAACTGCTCCTAAAGAGCAAATTTTCATCTGCTTATAGATTAATTACAGAGAACTACTCTGCCCCATCCCCTGGGATGTACTGCTAAGTGTAAAAAGGCCCTTCTTGATGGGTCATGTATATAGTTATATACTTAGAATGCCACTATGTAGAGAAACTTGTTAATGGGTTTTAATTTTGTTACTTTGAGTCCTTCCTATAATAACCATGTATATATTTGCCAGTGGGTTTGATCCTGTGATATGTGTATTATCTAGGGGGGAACTTGGCTTACAGCTGCTCTAGGACTATCTTAGTGAAGAGGTATTGTCATTACAACTGTGTGGTGGTGGCGGAGTGATGCTGACTCTGCCTTGAACATATACCAAAACCTTCCAGTGATGCTGTAGGTTCTCTATGAAATGAGAACACTCTTCTGGTGGCAGGAGTGGCACAGGTTGTTGTGGGGTTGACCCTGTGGTGTCTCTACAGCACCCAGAATGCACAGGACGTGTGGCATTTGCAGACACTCTCAGCCATAACATGGCATATAACACCTCTTACATGGCATTTCCATAGCATAAGTTTGGCACACAGTTGCCAGTGAGTCTTACCAGGGAACACCATTCCTATGGATAGAAATTACTTAGGGTGTTTCTGACAAAAGAAGCAACTGGTTTTAACTCTTCCTCCCAGGGAACTTGAATGGAGAGATGGTGCTACACTGCAGGACCTGAAACTTTTTACATACCCAAACTCCTCTCTTCCTAGTTTGTGGTGGTTTTGACACAAAGGAATTTCTTGAGTCATGTGCTTCCCTAAGGGATGTTACAGAAGGAGACATTTGTGCTGTTAGAAATAATTAAAACAGTTAAAGAAACATATTGGTAGCATAAGCATGTGCACTTAAATCAGCATTGTGCTAGATATACCAAATCTAAATGTTCAGAATTGGAATGACAGTCCAGAGTGAAAGAAAAAAAACTGCTGCACACCTTCCTCCCACCTTTGTACACAGAAGTACTTCAAGAGCAAAGTAAAAACTCTTCACTGTGAAGGTGTTGAGACACTGGCACAGGTTGCCCAGAGAAGCTGTGGCTGCCCCATCCCTGGCAGTGTTCAAGGCCAGGTTGGAGGGGACTTTGAGCAACCTGATCTAGTGGAAGACGTGTCTGACTGTGACAAGAGGCTTGGAACCAGGTGGTCTTTAAGGTCCCTTTCAACCCAAATCATTCTATGATTCTATGGAATCCACCCCAGAAATCCCCTCTCCTGCCCATTGTATAGAGTAGGCTTTGCTCTATGGGATGGGATTTACAAAGCTGCTCATCACACCTCTAGACTTGATGTAATTTCTGTTTCTATATAGTGCAAAAGGAGCAAGTCAGACCACTGTAAAAGGCCTGGCCCTCGCATTCAGCCCCCAGCATTTCCTACAGCAGTAATAACTGTGTTCCACTGCATGCCTTCTGCAAGCACATTAGCAGACAGAAGGATGTATTACATTTGAAAACAGTGGGAGGCTACAGCACACCAGAAAGCCTTACCCAGGAACTTTTGCATCAAGTTTATAACCTCTGCCTTCTTCAAAGATATTTAGAGTTGTTTCAAAATGCCAGAGATTACCTTATTCCCATAAGGTGTTCCACAGATGAGGCAGTTTTTGACAGGGAGGAGGAAGATGATTCATTTGGCTAAACTGCTCAACCTCATTGTATGCTCAGCTGATAAACAGCAGTTACACCTAGACAGACTCCCAAGGAAGAAAATACCTCATTGCTTGTAGAAAGGAGGAAAAAATTAATTTGCTCACGTTTTTCCAACCCTAACTACTCTATGAATCTATGATTACAATTTTCATGGAAAAAAGAAAATAAACAGCTGGTACTAGGAGTTGGTTTAGTCTCATTTTCAAGACTGTTCTCTTCCACTTCTTCCTTCATCTGTTAAGCAGAGATGCTTAGCAGGCGTTGTCTGAATCCTTCCTTATTCCTGCCTTGTGAAAGTTTCCTGATTTGGCAAAAATAATTGTGCATTAAAAAGTTATTGTAAATGCAGGAATTTGCACAGGTGAATTTGTGAACATGGGCATGTTACAGGAATGGTTTAAGGATCTTGTCTGGAATTCTGCCCTCAAACACCTTGCAGTAATGGATATTCAGACTCAGTTATTTCAAAGAACAAGGCTACGAGGCACCAGAGATTACTTAAAATGAAACATGTGCATCATTTTTATGGAAGATCCTCAGTAGGCAACATGGAAAAATGATGTACAGTGAATCAAAACAGATCCTGAGGGCACACTGAGCTCCAGACCCACTTTCTCTCCCAGCGTGATGCTGGCTGTGTGAGGGCTGCACTCACATGGGGAGCTCATTTATACTGACTTGACATGTTGGTGAGGGCTTGCACAGCAGTAATCACCTTCACCAGGGCAAGTACATTGATTGGCTTTTGCAACTATGGTAAAATGATGCCAGTTTTAACAGCAAATATATAAATCTAAACGCTTCTGCATGTCCAATTGCAAAAGGCATCAAATATTTTCAGAACACTGGGAAAAATAGTTCTGGTCTGGTGTTTGCCCAAGTCCTTCAAGTTGCCCTCGAGCTGGTGAAAAGAAGAGCTGGATTTCAGCAGATTAATAGAGAGATGGAACTTTTCACTAAATATTTTTATCTTTTTTTTTTTTTTTTTTTTTTTAAACCAGTTCTGCTTGCATCCAGATTTCTGAAAGAAAATACATTATTTCTCTATTCTTTTGATCTTCATACTGGTCCTGTGGGAACACTGCAGAGGAAACCTGCAGTAACATTTTGTCTCTCACTGATCAATAGCATATGAAATAAAAGCTTCATTCCTAAATATACCAGGGATTTCTGCTATCACATTAACTTTACTTTACCTTAGGCATGATATTGAATAGTTGATGATAAAAAAAATAATCAGAGTAGTGAATTGGACCATGTGTTTAAAGCCAAATGCTAGAACTGGGCATAAAATGGACAGGTGTGAAAAGTGATAACTCCAGGATGGGAAGAAAAACAGTACTGAAAACAGCAGATATTTGCATAAAATTATTATACTATTACCTAAAAATGGACTTCTAGGTGCACAGTTTATGAAGTTTCATAGCAGGATGGTTACATTACAAGTGACAGCATTCCTTCTCCCAGTTAGTGTGTTCATAGAATCATCACAAAATCACAGAATGTTTTTTGTTGGGAAGGATCATCCAGTTCCAACCCCTCTGCCATGGGCAGGGACACCTTGCACTAGACAAGGTTGCTCAAAGCCCCATCCAGCCTGGTCTTGATGGGTTAAGTATGAAGTATGAAAATTTTGGACTACATCCTATGTACCTGAAACTGGGCTCCTGCACCAGTCACCTTCTGGTCAGCGGGTCTCATACAGAGGAGACCTACCATCAGTAGAGGGCTTGCCTTGTGGATCTGCAGCTGTGACTGGTGAGACCAGATATCCAACAACAAAGGCTTGCAGTGGGTCCAATGACCCCACATTACTGGGGCAGGCAAGTGTAGACATGAGATTGTTGCCTCTATCCACCACCATGTGGGATGGCAGACTTGCTGAACTGAGCAGTCAGTTATTTGGGTATTCAGCTGGGTATTCACTGGAGATAATTATGTTTGTTTACCATTAGCAAATTATTTTCTACTGAGCATAGACAAGACCATGGCTCTGTCTCAGAGTTTATCATGGAAAGAGGAATTAATGAAATTTAATAGATTACTGATGCTGAAGTTCACTCAGTCTGCTCTTAGTGTTTAATTACATTTGCTTGGGGAGTTGTGGTGAGAACAGTGCTAGAGATCTGTGGTTTAAAGTTTTTGGCCTCATTTCCCACTCTAGCTCTTTGCCTGCAGCCATGCTCCAGCTTCTGCTCCCTTGGCATTCCCCTGCCTACCGCTCTGGCAGCAGTGACCTGCCTTATCCTGAGTCCTGCTGCTGGGGCACCTCATGGGGCTGTGAGATGGCCAGAGCTGGGGACACAGCATTCCTGGAGATAAGCTTGGTGCCATCTCCAGCCTTTGTCATCTTGAGACAGGTGCTTCGACTGCTGGGTTCTGGGGATGAGCGAGTGTTGGTCCATGTGCTGGCTGACGACAGAATAACCAAGCACCCCTGAGCCTCCTGTCCAAACCAGCTTCATCCACCATTAACTCTGCGGCACAGTAGTGTGTGTTACACAACTGCTCAAGCATCACCAAGCAGGGCAGCCATAGCGTTGCAAAAGTGCTCTGGCACAGAACATATGGTATGTCAGTGAAGCAAAACCCACTTGCTTTTTGTAAGGCAGCAGAGGCACATGCCACAGGCATGGTGCCAATGGTCAGTGCTGGTGAGGAGATAGTTGGGTCCATGGCATTTATCAGCCTTCCTCTCTCCAGTTTGCTCAGTTGTTCTGTGCAGGTCGTATTTTCTTCACTTCTTATTTGTGTCACTTTCCTCTGAGCTCTCTTTAACTGGCCCATGTCTTCCTTGAAGGGTGGTGCTCAAAATGAGACACAGTGGTCCTGCTGGGCCCTCACCAGCACAGAGCAAAGCAGAAGGACTCTTACATTGCCCTGCAGCCTCCACCCCCACCCCTGGCATCCCCATGGGATTGCTGCCTGCTCCGTGCAAGGATCTGACAATGCTGCCTGGTGTTGTGATTCACTCCATCAATCTTGTGCTGCTCCTCACTCTGTGTTCATACAGCTGTTGCTTTTGCCACAACATCTTGAGTCCCACTGCTGATCTGAGATGCTTTGCAGATTTCAGATCATTGTGAATTCTGCTCCTGTCTTTCAGCTCCTGCAGACCTTCCAAGGTTGATGTTTTATGGATACCCACTCTCGTAACATGAGTCATTAGTAAAAATATCAGGCAGCCCCCATTCACAACAATGTGCTGCAGCCCAGTCTGGACTTTTTTGTTTCCCAGACACTCTTTCTTTGTTGGCTTTTGGACAAGATCTGTAATCTCATTACTGTGGTTCATTTGAGTGCTTTCTTCCAGCTTGCGTATGAGAATGTCATTTGCAACCATCTTAGTGAAGTCATTATGATGCTTGCTCACTTGTAACGTCTAAGAAGGAAACTGGGTTGGTTGCACATGGTTTATTCCTGGTAAACAAGTTAGCTGCTGTTTATTCTCTTATTCTGTGTTTGCGGATAGCTCTGATTGTTTGTCATGTATCGTTGAGTGGCAAGCTCATCCTAGGCTTTTCCATATGAAAGGTATTTACCCTTTTTTCAGCCTTCTTCCACATCTCCCATCCTTCATGAACCTCAGCTACAATCACTCATGGCTCTGGGACTCTTTCAGCCAAATCCCAAAGCACCCCACAGTGAATTTCTTCAGGTCCACCTGATAATAGCATAATTATTAGGTGAATAACAGTTCACCAGCTGCAGCTCCTCTCAGGTAAATGGAAGCAAATGGATTCTGATACTAAAATACTGTTTATATATACTTAAATAACCATATACTGATTATATTAATTAGACATCCCCGATGTCGCTGTTAGATATCACTGTTTCAGACTTGGTATGTACAAAGCACCTAAGACACTGTCATAATTCTCTTCCAATATTATCTAATACAGCACGGATGTTTTCAGCAAGGTTGATGGTCTGAGAGATTCAGTTGTTTCTTTGTTTTCACTGTGCAAGCACAGTGATAATTTTCCTGCTCCTTTTATTTGGAGCCACTGGCAAAAAAGGCAGTAAAAAAAAATCCATTGTTCACCTTTGACTTTCCGGAAACACTAACACGTATCTGGAGTGACCTGTCAAATTTACATCTTGCCCATTTGCATAGAAAGTAAATTGGGGCAGGAAGCTGTGTTTAGTATTGGTACATGCCTAGTACAGCAGTGACATCCTGGGGCCTCTGCAAGAAGAGTAGTAGATGTTCATTCATCAGGGACAGATCTCATCCCTGGCTTTAGGACACTTAACACACTACTAATGCAGCCTGAGGAAGGGAAGACCTCTGAGTCATTTGCAGATGGATGTGGAGTCAGATGACTTAAGATCTGGTCAGGTTTTGATTTTTTCTCAGGAGGAGAGGATCTTCAGCACCCAGGAGGCCATCATTTCTATTCAAGAGAACTTTGTTTTAAGCCACAGGCCATTTTTTTTACTGCTGTATCCTTGCCTATGGCAGCAGCTCATATTCTTCCATGCAAAGACCAAGGCCCTCTGGCGAGAGCGCCTGATGGTATCAGGCAGCTGAGGGGCTGTAGTCAGCCAGGGTAACCCATGCAGTTCAAATCAAGGCAGGTGTCTGCCTGGGGGAACCAGCACCTGGAGCACACACAGCCTGCACAGGGAGCCACTGGCTCCTCTCCCACTGCCATCAGCAGAGCAGAAGCCTGAGAAAAAGGAAATACTATCACCTGCCTGTTGCAGGTGAGGAACTGAAACAAGTACTGGAGGTCCTCATCAGACCAAAATGTAGAACTTGAGCTGTGTGTTCCTTCTCTTCTTCTCACCCTCTCTTGGTAAAGTGGATGATTTCAGGTTCTTGGCACCACCTCAGCTCACATAACACAGCGCACACAGCATTTTATTTACAGTGCAGCACGGACCTGCAGATAATTCACACTCAGTGATATTATGCAATTACTTAGAGGTGCCTGTGTTGAAAATAAATGACAATTTTTATTTATGGAGAACTTCTCAGCAGTCGCTGGTATTAAAGAATATAATAATCAGTAACATTTTACTCCAAACATTTTGTTAATGGGTAGAATACTATAGTATAGGTATTGAAAATAGAATATTTCTTTTAAAGGGCTGTTAGACTATGAGTTCACAAAATCCAGTTTTAAAGGAACCATGAAAATCCAGGTAAAGTGCAGCTCACTTCTTAATCAAATCTCAGAGATGATAGTGAAGCTCACAAGCAACATGAGATGGCCTGGGGCTGAAGAGAGTTCAGGGCTGACATATGCAAGATCATTTGCTGTGCTGCTTCACACCCCTTTCAACATGCATTACATGGTGCTGGCATATGGGGTATCTCTAACACTACTTCTGTCTGTAAAGGACTGCAGATGACAGCAATCCGAGTGGTGCAGATGACATGATGGATGGATGGGATGCTACCCAGAGAGACCTTGACAGGCTTGAGAGGTGGACTCAAGTGAACCTCACGAAGTTCAACAAGGCCAAGTGCAATGTCCTGTCCCTGGAATGGGGCAATCCTCAATGTCAGCACAGACTGGGGGATGAATGGATTAGCTCAGTCCTGTGGAGAAGGACTTGGGGGTACTGGGGGAAAAAACCTAACTATGAGCCAGCATTGTGTGAAAGCCAACCATAACCTGGGCTGCGTCAAAAAAAGTATGGCCAGCAGGTTAAGAGAGGTAATTCTGCCCCTCTGCTCTCATGAGATCCTACCTGGAGTATTGCATCCAACTCTGGGGCCCCCAGCAAAAGAAAAGGCATGAACCTTTTCAGGCAGGTCCAGAGGAGGCCACAAAGATGATCGGGGGCTGGAGCACTCTTCTCTGAAGACAGGCTGAGACAGCTGGGCTTTTTCAGCCTGGAGAGGAGAAGGCTCAGGAGAGACCTTACTGTGGACTTTCAATATACAGAGGGAGCTTATAAAAAAAATGTAGAAAAACTTTACTAAGGCCTGTAGTGACAGGGCAAGGGGGGACAGTTTTAAACTAGAAGAGGGTAGATTTAGATTTGACATTAGGAAGAAATCCTTTACTATGAGGGTGGTGAGACCCTGGAAGAAGTTGCCTTTCATTGGCAGTGCTCAAGGCAAGGTTGGATGGGGTTTTGAGTAACCTGGTCTAAGGGAAGATGTCCTTGCCCATGGGATAGGGGTTGGACTGGGTGATCTCTGAAGGTCCCTCTCCACCCAAACTGTTCTGTGGTTCTGTGGTGCTATTTATGACTGTGACTTTGTTGCTTGGGAAAACCAAGTGTCAAGAGACATGTTATTTTTTTGCTGTACAGCAAGTTCAGCTTGACCTTTGGTGGTGAGAAATTTGATACTTAAGCTAATTGATTGATTTTGGCTTGAATTCATCTTAGCTAGCTATGGGAAATGAGATGCCTAAGTCAAAAGCACAGACACAGCAGGGCCCTTCCATGATCAGTGAAAGGAAATAGGTTGAGACAGAGATGTGGAGCCTCATTAAAGCTCAGCCATACTCTGATTTCATTGGCTGGAAGCAGCAACTGAGGGGCTCTTGTGCCATCAAAGGGTCATGGTGAAGCAAAGGTTTTGGTGCCATTCCTCCATCCTTCCTACAGTGAGGATCTCCCATGGTGCAGCTGCAGAGCACTGGGGGGAGCAGAGCACAGTTCTGTGTGTTTTCTTTTCCCTTAGAGCAAAGTTTGCTTATTAGAAAGAAATATGGCTCGGCTATGGCAGGGAAGGCACGTGGTGGTCGAGTTATTCATGGGCAGTGATGATTCTGTTCAAGCTTTCATGCATTTTGTCTTTATGTGCCACCATCCCTGTTGGGCTGAGAGTTCCAAGTTCCTGTAATTCATTTCTGAAAAACACCGAGTGAAGGACAAACCAATTTGTTATTTGCAATTTTTTTTTTTTTTTTATGAAGATTAAAATCTTTCCTCAGCAGCAGGGTCACTCTCCCTTCCTATTTCTTCCCTACATCTGCTTTAAATAAAATGCAACAAGATACAGCCAGGAAAATTACAGGAAAAAAATGAAAGAAACCCCAGACATTAAATGCTTTCACGTAAGGAAATCATTCACACTCCTTCAATTCATCCCAAAGCACCTTTAGGCTGCTGTCAGGGTGGAGGTGGCCTCCCCAGGACCTCTTTCTGTCTTTGTGGAGTGAGCTGAGAGCACTGGCAGACTTGAACAACCTCCCCATCTCCTGTGTAAGCCGAGGTGAATCTCACCCATCGTTTGTAAATGGAAGCATGTGGAAGTTCCCACTGAGACTTAATTAAAGCTGTCACCCTGCTTGACATCAGACACCTCCTCTGACCACCCTGCCTCCAATATCTCCCTTTCATGATGGACTTCTTCAGTGAGTGCTGTGGATTTAGTAACATGAAGTTGCTAAAGGCTTTGCAAATGTGTAGGTTAGTGGTTTTAGAGCACTTTGCACTCTTAAAAAAAGACCACTTACAAACATGCTGCTAAGGAGGTGAAGTAGCATCTCTTCCTAGGCCCTTCTGGGCTGTTTTTATGCTTATACTCATTAAAGAGACAGGGATGTTCTGATTCACAATGACACACTGCAGCTCAGGATCAGACACCTTGTTAAAACTGAGGTGAACATAGCCCTAGGAACCCCATTAATCTACTGTTTGATTGAACCAACTTTCAGCTACCTTATTAAACTCTGATAGTTGCAGAAGAGTAATGAGAAAGTAATATGAAAGACAAGACTGATTTAGGGCATTATTTTTTGTTGTCATTGAGTACTTATAAGGGGGAAAGTCATGTTACCCAAGGCAGGAAAAGATGTGACAAGCATTAATATCTTTTTTTTTAATCACTAATATATTCATAGGGAAGTGCCATTGCACTACATAGCTAAAACCATTTCTCAGTTAAATCCCAGTGGCCGCATTTAAATGAAGCCAGGAATGTGAATTATCACTGACACATGGTTCTGTCACTGATAGACTCATTGTACAGCTTGTGATTGGAAAGACAATGTAGACACAGAACATTTTAAGAAAGAAGCTCTCCCACAGCGTCAGTGCCCCAGCTCTCTTTGTGGTATTAATTGCCATTACAGCAGCACCTGAAACCTCAGCTGAGGCCAGATGTCCATGCATCTGACACTGTAAAAATCCATGGTCTAAAATGAAGGGCAAGGCACCAGTGGCATGAGGGTTATGCTGCCAGAACAACCCCCAGGCCATGTGGTACCTCCGTCAAGGGTGGTGGTGGATACTTTATGAGCTAGATAGCAGTTTTGCACACCATGGAACCTCAGGGTAGCTGAAGGACAGAAGACATCCCACCAAGTGATCTGGTTCTTCAGCCTGAAGCCTATCTGCTGAATAAAAAGACATGCACGTAATTTAGGGTAGAAAAATTAATTTTCTTGTTAGTGTTCTGTTCTTAGTTTGACTTGTAAACTAAAGGCTCAGTGTCGTGGTGACATTACCACAGTCTAGTAAGTGACAGAGCATCTTGACAACTACTGGTACTACTTGGTAACTACTTGGTAACTACTCAAGTTTTCCTTCTTGGTCTATGGCATATTTGGAAATGCACAATCTGCAATGCTATAATCTCCACCTTTAGAGATAAATAACATTCTAGAGTGATAATTTCGCTGCAGAAACAGAAGTTCCAGAAGATGCGTGAAAAAATGTCAGAGATGTTGCCTTCATTTTATGCTTTCCTTATTAGTAAATGAATGCCACCTTGACTAGTTGTCCTCTGTCTTCTGTCCCGATGGACGAAGACAGAAATTCTGCTTTAGATGACTGAGTATATATAGATATGTGAAAGAGTTTTTCTTAAAATATAAAAGTGAATTTAATAGACTTCACATAGCACAAGAGATCAAGCTTGAATGCTCTCTGATATTCACTAGCAAAGACATTTATCTTGAACAAGTCTCCAGTCCATGCTACATCTATTTGAAGAAAATACCAATGATGTTTGATTTTCTGATTATTTAATGCGTTCTTTTCACTTGCCTTTAGGATGTGGACTCAGGCATACAAGCAAAACAGCTACAGAATCTCTTGATACCTTCTCAGAGAACACGATAATTAACTTGATGTATCAAGACATCGTTCAGACTAGAGAAGTTACTGCTGTTAGAAGTGGATTAATTCAGCTAAAATTGTTTGGTGTCAAGAAATATTAGCCTATTTTTGCCTGACATTAGAGGTAAAACCAATCCGATAAATTTTATGAAATGGCTTTTGAAGTGTATTTGTAAAGAAGGCTTAATATTTACTAGCTTAAATGGTACTTCTAGTTAAATATTTCTACAAGCTAGGGAAGGTAAAAGGTAACTCCTGGACCATAATTCCTCAAGCATAACAATTTATATGCCAAATGAAATCTGTTTCTGCTGATTCTTAAAAGCTTTGCAAAACTAAGTAAAGCAGCATTAACCTCCCCAAGCTCACCAGGCTCCTGACTTGCATCAGCATTCAATCCTTGATGAACTGCCAATATCTTTGAAGCAAAAGCCATATAAACAAAAGTACAAATACATTTTAAATGTAAATGCTTTTTGGGGAGATCAAGGAAGAGATTAAATACCTAAGTTTGGCAAAGGATATAAAGATGTTCCTTAACCCCCACTTTGACTTCAACAGGACATAAACATATGCTTGAAGTTTGGCATGTTTAGACCTTTGAAGAGTAAATTTGCAGTCAGGATTGGGAATTGCAGCATGGAGCAGTGTCCTGCACAGATTTTCAGAGCCTAGCCACATACTGAGCCTGCAGGCTGGAGCTAGATGTCTATAAACATAGCAAGCGTAGGTAGGGTCCAGGCACATGGCACACTGAGCACCAGGGATGGGGACAAAATTAGCTGGTTGGCAACTAGGAGGAAAACATCTTTAGCTTGTCCTCATTGTGCATTTGGGTCCCTTGCTGTCGCGGATGCAGAACTGGGACAACTTCATATGGCCAGCTTCCTTTAGGAGTGAGGAGCCCATGGGACCATGCTGGTTCTTCAGAACATGCTGAGCAAAGGCAGAACACCAGGGGCTCCTTTGTTAGTTGCCATTCTTTCCTCTGCCAAAGAGTATTTTCTCTAACAAACAACAGTCACTGTAAGTTCCTGAGGCTCCCCAGGCCCATACCTTTACTGAGGCTCCCCACACTCCCATTTGCTTATTGCTTGTGTTGTCCTCCTGTCATTTGCAGTGGTGCCAGATAAAACTTTCAAAACTATTCAAAGCAACTCTCATAGAAAAAATACATAGTCCTCATGAGCATCATTTCCATGATACAGTAAAATGGGAATGTCTCAGCAGTTATCATTTGTTCCATTCTCGTGTATCTTCTTAACATTATACTGTTATTACTCTTAGCTTTTATCTAACAGAAGAGTTCATATTAGCATAGTAATGGCACTGAAAACAGCTAATGATCTTACATTCATGTTGCATGGGGGCAGACCAGTTCACAGCAATGCGGCTGGCCAAAATCATATGCACTGATTAAAAAAACATTACTATGGCATAGTGGTGGTGGGGTCACACTGTGTATATTCAATCAGTGTGATTAAATGCTTTCCAGAGATATCATTCTTACTTTTGTCAAAGGCATCAAGTATTTTGCTTCATTTCCTGTAGGTGAAGGCAGAATATTCCACAATATGATTTTTTTTTTGTTTCAATATAAGCAGAAGGCCATGCAGGATAGAGGTAATTTATGACCTGGTACGTTGTAAAAAAAATGAACTTGTAAACATTAATTTTCTCATCTTCTTCAGTGTAACAGCAGTTTTGTGGGGTGGAGAGACATTTCTTGGAGGGTGTGAGAACTGGAGACAGAGGCAAGAACAATTTAAACATTAAAAAGAAGTAAAAATTTCCACCTGATTCAATGTGTGGTTTGTAACGTTGCAATGAGTAATCGAAAGGCTTCAAAATATTCAGCTGTGTAGGATGCCCCTTAGTGGTTGAACATAAACAGTGTTGACAGAAGAAATAATTTTAAACACAGAAAAAAACCCAAAATAATATTTATATTTAGTAACTGAGAACAAAGGTTTTAAATGCTAACATATGCATGAAGAAGCTATAGAGCATCAGAAACAGCTGGAAAAATGCAAACCAGTAGAAAGAGAACATTCCTGAATAACTTACTGTATCAAGTGAGTAGAACAAGAAAGCAAGAGAAAAGGAGGGAAAGAAAAGGTCAATCTCTATTTTTATTTTAATCAGAATGTATATTGTGAGCTGAGTGGGCTTTGCAGAGGAATATGAGTAGATATTAAGCACTGCAATGAAACCCAACCCATTATTTTTACTGATACTTCCTAGAGAGTTTCTGTACAGAGCTAGAGAGTTACCTGGTCTGCTTTTGCAGAAGGCTACCAGCTTGTTCTACAATACACATACATTTCAACACAAAAAGCATAAAGAAATGTTTAAGATTCAACAAGAAACATTAGGGTGCACAAATTCTGTAATACACACAAATGTACATATCAAGTTAGATAGTACAAAGAGTCTATGAGACATTATTTTTATTTAGTCTAACTCTTGTAATAAGGAATATGTTGCTTCTAATTTTGCCTTTTCAAAGCCAGTCACTGCATGCCAATTAGCAAAAGCTGCAACAAGGTGACACTAATGAAGCATGGCACCCCATGAATCTGTTTACACCTACTCCGATTTTAACTGTATTTTATACCTTTAGATCTCTATGTATACACTGGATAACAAAAGATGTCCATTGTATTTGCAGACAGTTCATCTTATCTGGAAATCTGATCTGTCTGCTTGTCATTCTTTTTGTCTTTCTAGAAGAAGTCTGTAATTCTTCCATCTTTTAACTTTGCATGTAGAAATCACAGCTGCAAAGTGTCTCATTACCTCCACACCAGTAACTGAGGCAGAAAAGCCACTCGTCAGCACTATGACATAAGCCTTTACTTCGTGGGTTGCATCCCAGTGCAGCTTAAAGCGTCAGGGGAAGTCTCTTCTGGTGAGTTAGCTGGTGTGTACTGTAGCTGGATATACTGATCCCAAACATTCCCAGTAGCAATGCTGCCCGTTGCAGCACTGTGTCTGATGAATTGGTAGCAAGTTTTCCTGCAGCTTGAGTCTATGGAAAAAAAAGGACAAGTTACACTCTGATTCAGCTGAGTGCAGCACAAACGTGGGTCTCTGAACCTACAAATAGGTAGTGATTTAATATAGTAAGACTCAGCTTTCTGCTGAAGAGTATTCGGCACACTTTGGAAGGCCCCCCACTTCCTCCCTTTTTATCACTTAGAAAGGACACATTTCCGAGACAATTTTGCTTTCATTTGTAACTCACTGATTTTAGTGACTGTAATGGGGTTCCCTCTGGCTACATGGCTGAGAAAGCTGAATCAAGCATGGAGACTTAGGCCAACCACGGACTTCCTTGTTCTGTGGAGTACAAAAATCTCTTCCTTCCTGCAGATTAGCTACTGAAACACTGATGCTCCCTTGAATGTTAGTTACTAATTCAAGGAAGCAAGGCTAAAAGGGATCAGTAGCATCTTTTATTAGCTCTGCAGGTAGGACTAGACCAAGCAGACAAGTTTTAACACAGTCTCTTTGTCAAGTCCAACAAAGAGGCAGGAAATGCCAATCAAAGTAAAGGTAAAAAATTAACTATTTACTGATTACCCGAATAACAATCGGAAAAGAAATTAAGTTACTGTTGCTTGCCTTGTATATGTGATACACTGGACTCCCCAGAGAGCACATTATAAATTCCTATACACATTAGCACCATGAGTTAAAACATACTGTGTGTCTTTCTAGTTGCAGCATTTCTTATCTGAAATGATGACTAGGCCTCAAATAATTATTTTGTTTATGCTTTCCCTTGCAGTCCATGGGCTGAAGGCTTGGCACCACTGTGACAGATTCCAAGGAGCCTGATTTTCACTTCCAGATTCCAGGGTTTTTATGTGAGCTTAAATATTCAGAGCTCTGACCTTGGTAAATGTGGCTGACAGTGTGGCTACTTCAGCAGCAGAATCAAGAAATTCCAAATAAAATTACTGTGTAAGGTGATATCAGAAGATATGCAGGGAGGCGTGAAAGAAATTCACTGCTAGGACTGAAACACAACATCCTTACCTCAGCCTCTCAACTATCATCTCCCAGCTACTACAGTCTATGATTTTGGATGCAGAGCTGTGAGATTTTCCAACAAAAGGATATTCTCTCTATAAATGTCAAAATATGGAGTACAGCAAGGAAGATGCTCTACTTTGGTATATATATTTTTGGGCTTGTTTATTCTCAATTATTTATCACAAAATCATAGAACAGACAGGGTTGTAAAGAACCTTAAGATCATCTACTTTTACTCCCCATGCCATGGGCAGGGGTAACTTCCACTAGACAGGGTCGCTCAGGGCTCCATCCAGCCTGGCCTTGAACACTGCCAGGGATGGAGCATTTACCACTTCTTTGGGCAACCCATTCCAGTGCCTC
>JAOEHX010060860.1:0-14293 GCA_025448015.1 Bolborhynchus lineola
GTAAAAGAACACTTGGGTTGGTTTCCTCTAATGAAATAAAACAACATAACCACATCATTGATTGCAGGTTGCTGTGCCTTGTACAGTTTGCAAGCAGGAGGTGAAGACACAAAAGCCCCTGAGCACACTCAGGTAAATACTTGGAGAGTATAAAGCATATACTTGGGGCTTGGCAACAAAGGATCATCCAGGAGACTGACAAATGAGCATCCAGGAGACTGCCTTACCCTTCCTTCTGCTTGGAAATAATTTTCCAGACAATGCCTGCCCCCAGGAGAAGCAGGACTCCTGCAGCTACAACTCCTGAAAGAGAAGATCACATATTACTCTCACTGTATGTTTTAAATTATATCAGCACAAAAGATATAATGAGGCATATCTTTAAAGGAAGCAGAAGGAAACGATGCCACCAAAACCGCTGCATAAAGCTAAGACCTGGCCACAGAAATGTTTCTAAGCTGCTTACCTACACCTATGGAACCAGATTTGTGTGATGCTGAAGGGAAGAGAAGAAATAAAATCAGCACAGTATTCGAACAAAATATGGTTCTTCTCAACAGTATTTAATCACCTTATTAATAAAGGTTTTACTTCTAAGGCCTACAGTAGAGAATTACTTAAAAACTACACCATCGTACCCTCTTTTTTTTAAATACAGAAATCCATTTACATGTTTAAAATTCATCTGTGTGTTTCTATTTTGTTTTTGCTTCATGTGTCACTCACTCAGTTTACAGGCGGGTATAGGAGGGTCCCAGCTGAAGTCTTCTTGGCACTGAATCTGACTGATGCCTTCCAAGACATAACCATCATCACATTCCAGAGTGATGTTACTCCCCGAGGGGTAAGTGTTTCCTCGAATGGCTTTCTTAACACCTTGAACTTCTGGGAATACACATCTGATCTCTGCAATTAGAAGTAACAAAGGGAACATAAAATATAAGAAATACAAGTGTGGGTTATTTAGGAGATTGTTAGTGAATTCTCCCTGAATGTAACCAGGATTTCATTCTCATTCCACAGGCTAACTCCTTTCTTTGTGGCTGCAGAAGTATGTTCACTCCTGCGTGTGAATGTTTGTGCAGATCAGCTCCTCCACGCTGATATTGCAGAAAATCCTGTGTAGTAGAGTACCCTGGGAGAAGTGTGTCAGAGAAAGAGATTTTTCTAATACTGGGCTACCAAAACACTGGGAGAATAAAGGTTTAGTGGAGAAGAATTCTGTGGAAACTGAAGAACCAACTGCCTACAACCCACTTCTAGTTGGTAGAAGTCCCCTGCCCTTCAAAGATGTCACCAGACATATTACCAATATTACTTTCTTATTTAGTCCAGCCATCTAACCTACTTAATACCACTGATTTCCGTGAAGTGAGTTGGTTCAATTTAAGCACCAAATCACCTTTAGCAGCCCAAGCCCAAGAATTCCGTAGGAGGTGGTTCTCAGTGGAGACCAAAGGGTTAACATCACCATGTAACTTTCCCCTTTGTCTTATGGCCTTTCTTTAATATTTATTTTTACTAACACATGTAACAGTTTCTAAAGAGACTTCCAACCCATAAGAATGTGGAGAGAAGGGGAATTTTTCTCTGAGTGCTTCCTTTAAAGAGCCTCTGACTTATTTACATAAGTGTGTGGTATGTTATTTCCTCTCATTGTTATCCAAGCAACTCCACCAAGGAAGTGCGCTGTGTGTGTAATGAATTTATTCCAGTGAATGTCCAGGTTTCTGTACAGGAACACCCACACTAGGAATTTCGTGACAGTCATGAAATTGCCTTTAGTCAGGTTTCCCTGATGACTGACCTTCACAGTGAGTTATACAGAAGGCCCAGAGAGGCATTTTCCAAGAAGGGAGTAGTCAGGCTCATGTGCAATCTCCAAACTGTGCATCAGAGAACTTGTGTGGTATAACAAGCACTTCCTTTGCTTTGATAACTGGGAAGTGAGCAACAGAAAAATGGAAGGAAAGGGAGGGGAAAAGTCTACTCTTCTACTAAAAATAAAAAGCTATTAGTGGAGGAAAGTTGGTACATGAGTCATTTGTAGTACCAAAAGCAGAAAGAGAAAAACACGCAAGAATTAAAGCTGCCTTTCAGAATTGCCTCTATCATACTCCTGTCCTTCTGTTAGCATGAGGTTCCCACCCTGCTTCTTTACAACAACATCATACTCTTCCCAGGGATAACAAAGAGTAGTTCAATTCATAATTAACAGATTAACACTGCCTAGCTATGATATAAAAGTGGTTCCCAAACAAAATACGGGGATGGAATTCAGTGTTAGCTGCAGGTTTTGCTGCTCAGATTTTGGCTTGTGTAGCTCTTCGAAGATTTAATGCAAACGATTTAGTGTGAATGAATGTATCTGCATGGCTGCATGTCTCTTCAGCCCAGTTCTGGTTCCGCCACCATAAGCTAACTAAGCACAAGCACACCTTCGCACCGAGGAGGAGGCTGGCTCCAGGTTCCTTTCACTGTGCAGTTGACAAAAGCATCCCCAACGAGTGAATAACCAGGACGGCAGCTGTAGGATACAGATGCTCCATAGGAAAAAGTGTCAGAGATGTTGCCTTTGAGCTCCCCATTGGTGATGTCTGGAGGACGGACACACTTCACAACTGGAAATTCAGGGAGAGAGAAACAACATGTTGACATAAAGACCCTTATGGACTGCCAGAGGGTAGCTAAAGCACCGTAACCTTTGCAGCCTTGATCCCTTTTAATTTCTTCACCTAGGCTCAACAACTGATTTGGTAACCCTGTAACTCCATCAGGCTTTGAAAATGGTTATAAGTTTGATCTTGTCCTTATCACACATTCAGTAGTAAGGGACTCTGATTTAGTCCTTGTACAAATCTTTCCCCAAGACAAGTCATGTTAAATTTCCTTTCTTCTTAGTGCTACAACAAAACCACACCTTGACAGAGCAGAGGATGATGACTCCAGGCTCCAGAGTGTATGCAATACATGGAAGCTGACCCAATGAGAGAGAAGCTAGCCTCACAGATGTAGCTTACAGATGTTTCAAGAGTGAAAAACTCTTTTGCTGGGCCACTGAGAGACCCATGGGCAATACTGGCAGGCTCGGAGCAGGACCGTGCTAAGAAGAGGGATGTGCAGATAAAAACAGAGCTCATAGGGGCAAGAGGGGAAACTTTTGAGCATCTGTGATGTCTCCAGGCCTATGGAGGGATTCTGCTCTTGTTTCAGCAAGTCCTTAGACAAACACCACTACATGCATTGAGAAGATCCAGTGAAAAGAGCACAAACACACCTTCACACCGAGGAAGGGGATGGCTCCAGACTCCTGATGTTGTACAAGAAACAGATTTATTCCCAATGAGGGAGAAGCCCCTTTTGCAGCGATAGCGTACAAGTGCTCCTACGTGAAAAGTGTCTAAGAAACGTCCACTGTGCTCCCCGTTGACAATGCTTGGAGGAGGCAGACACTTCACTTCTGAAAGAGGAGAGGATGAGAATGCGATGTTCAATTGTAAAATAAGTGGTAATGTACCCCTCTTCCCTGCAAAGAACCAGGACAGGGTAGAAAGGAGGAGTTGGTGTTCAGTAAATCTTGCCTCTTCTTGTGATATACCTACCTGGCTTTGTGGGGGTATCAGGATGACGATAGTGTTCTGCCACTCCATCTAGATGCAGCATTAAGAGTTTAAAATACACATTTGGTTCAGCAAATACAATGCAGAAATTGACCTTAATTTTCCATCATCCTGCCTTTACAGCTAAAATTGCACTCCTGTCTGATAGTGTCCTGCCATGAAGCTACCAAATGTCTCACTTTCAGAAAATAAAGAGAAGGTGGGTTATAGTTTGCAACAAGCAGGCTGAGAAAAGAGTATATCATGTTTATACTTACAGCATTACCCAAAACCCGGCTCATCTCCTGTGTGAGAAGAGAGGCATAAATAAAAGGAACAATTTCTGGTTTCTCCTTAAAGTAGTTGGAGCAAAGAGGAAAAATAAAGTCAATGTTTGCTTCAATGAGTGGGTAGGAGCAGTGGGGAGGAATCTGCAGTGCTGGTGGGTCAGGGTGCTGACACTTACCCTGCTCACAGACTGGTACTGGTGGATCCCATGTTTTATCAGCTTGGCACTGGGCTGTGTGATTGCCTCGCAAGGTGAAACCTTTATGGCACTCAAAGCTAACGGTGTCTTTGTACGTGTAGCGATACTTCAGAACAGATACTCTCCCATTCTGGATCTTTGGGGCTGGACATACCACCTCTGAAAAATAAATGGATTATCTCAAAGGGGGAACCATGTGTATGCTGTAACTGATGCATATATGAAGTCCATCCTTAGCATGCCACTGCTCAGAGGAGTTTCATGGGTAGTCCTTGGAGACTCACAGAACAATCATTTCAAGAACTGAGAGCTTTTTAGTTCCTTTACATACCCTGGGATTACCACGTTATCATAGAATCCCAGTCTGGTTTGGGTTGGAAGGGGCCTTGAAGCCCATCTAGTTCCAATTTAGATCTCATCTCAATCTACTCTCTAAATCTACATTATGGTATATATAAACATAGTTTTGTGCCTATAAATAGAATAATGCGAATAAATAAATTAAATGGTGTAGAAATCCATAAGTACTGTTAGTCATTCTCGTGACTACTTTACTATCCCAAGCTCATGCCTTCTAAAGCAATTCCATCTGCAGGAAAGACTAATTACAGAGATCAATCCTGCAAAACGGCTTTGTGGTTTGGATAACAGTGCAGTATTTGGAAAATCACAGTTCAATTTGACTCAATATACTGCTCTTGTACTGCGAGATACATTTCTTCCTTAATGTATTATGTTCCTGAAACAAAAGGGACAAATCCCTGTGGGCATCTCATGACTTTTCTACGTAAGTCTACATAAACAAGCAAAACAATCCTAGAGGAATATTCTGCTTTAAAATCTTACTCCTCAAGTTCCCATTTATTTTAAGGAAATGCCACTTAGTTTTAAGAGCTTAATTTGGCCCTAATTGTGGGCCAGGTCTAGTGGTGACCTACTTTGACAAATGGGAAGAAGACCACTCCATGCAACATCTAGTCCAAAAACCCCACATCGCCTGTGAGACTGTCCAACCAGTCGGTGCCTGGAGTTGCAGAGAAGGAAATAACAGTTGATCCCAAATCATGCAGCTCATATTTTGCTCTCCCCTCTCTGACACTATCCCTAGAGGCTTCCTTCTGTAGCCTCCTGAATTCTGGCTGGTCATCAAGGTGTTATCTGTTGGTTTAAAACATGGATATGAAGGAACCAAGTTCTTTTTTCCTAAATCCAAGAGGAAGAGCAATGATCCCAAACTACTCTGGGTTAGGTTGGTCAGGTGCTAAGTCAGGACACAGAGCCAAGTGATTTCCAAACCGTTGGAGTTTCCTTGCAGCACTCTCAGCTCTTACTGGGTGGCCATCTGAGAAGCAGACTGCAACTGGTGTTTGCAAAGTAAGCCCTTGAGCACAAGCTGCGGAAAACAAGGCGCACGTCTCCCTGTCCTGAGCAGGCAACAGGAACCAAAGTAAATGGCATAACTGGAACCATAATTAAGATCCTGCCTTGCTGTGGGAGAATGGCTACACAGAGGAGTGGGTTCAGACCCTTCACTGTAAGTTGCCCAACACCAAGCTCAGAAGCAATCAGCAAAGGCAGTGTAGAACTCACCCTTTGTTACATGTGTAGCTCACGGTTGACCCAAAAAGGAGATCAGTCAGAACAACGACTCTGCCATTCTTTGGTGTTTCTGGGTATTTACATTGCTTCCCTGGGGAAGAACAAGGCTGAGTTTAAACTCCTCCCTTGCAGTTTTGTAATGCACTATGAGAGGGTACCTTAAGGATCTGTCCACATTCAGACACCAATGAAAACATGATTTTGATAAGGCCAAGAGCTGCCCAAGCTATGTGACTAGTAAAGCCATGTAGGAACCATTCTTTAAAGAACTGCTTTAAGAAACCCGCAAATGCATTGGAGACAGTTGTCAACAACCAACACCAAACACTGAGCTATTCACTTTTGCAGAACTCTAGCGCTTCAGACCACGTGAAGTTTTGGAGGCATGTCAGAGTTGGGGGTACTCCGGGGTGTCTCATGTATCCCAGTGGGCAGCGGTATTGCACAGTGTCCCCAACAGGAAACTCTGTCAGGTTCCTGTATTTCTCAGTGAGCTCAGCAAAGGTTAAGTTTGGAGGTGGGCCACAGCCACCTGTCAGGAAAGAAAACACAGGGAGGAATAGGGATAGCAACTACATAAATGGCATGAAAATGTATAGCGAGTGTATACATCTATAGATAAATGTTTACAGGTAAAACTGAAAGGAAAGGGAAAGGGCAAATCCTACAGGCTTTCAATGGCAGAAATTCCCAGACTATCCATAATTCCCATCTTGGGTGTACCTGCACACTGAGGAAGAGGAAGGCTCCAATTTCCTGAGTCAGTGCAGTGAATCGATGCCTCTCCCAGGAGGCTGTAGCCAGGGTCACAGCTGTAATTTACAACCATCCCAGCAGTGAAAACTTCCAAGTCCTGGCTGTTGTGATTTCCGTTGTCAATATTTGGAGGTGAGGGACATTGCAGCACTGAAAAAAGAGGGCAAAACAAAATGAACAAAAGGGATGGACAGGGTGACAGGCAGGAAGGATACAAACACAAAGTTAAAGAGAGTCCAGCTGCTGCATGTGCTGGAAGCACACTTAAACCCAAGGGTGTTGCTGGATGTGCAGTTCTAACGCTTCCCATGCCAGCTCTGTAGGTTGGTGAGTTTGCCAGCTCTGGCCTCAGCCAGGCATGGGATGGATGCTCAGCAGGGCAGGGCATGGATCCTGAGACAGCCCTGGACGCACAGGATGCCACAGCAGCAGCCAGCCCTACCTGCACAGCGCGGGTATGGGAGGCTCCAGTTCCCCGAGGCTGTGCACAAGACAGAGGGGTCTCCGAGGAGGGAGAAGCCGGGCTGGCAGCTGTAGCTCACGGCCATGCCGGTGGTGAAGTTTGCCTCGAGCTCTGCACTGTGCGTGGCGTGGGCAATGAGGGGAGGTGGAGGACAAGGCAGCACTAACAGGGCAGGAGCAGAGGATGGCATTTTAGTGCTTTTGCCCCATGGAGGAGCGCATGTAATACAACAAAAGACTGTCATACCTGAAGTTTTGTGGGTGAGGCAGAGAGCAGTGCCTCATCCAGCACAACTATGGTCCTAAGCATCCTCCTTCTAACTCCCCAACGTGGTGGTACTCACCTGGCTTGCAGGTAGGCACAGCAGGCACCCAGCGGCCATCGGGCTGGCACTTGGCTGCACTGCTGCCCCACAGGACATAGCCCGGGTGACACTGGAAGGTGACATTGGCTCCAGGGTGGTAGGCAGCACTCTGTCCTTCAGCCACTTCTCCATCCTGGATGCTGGGGCTTGTGCAGGTGATCACTGGAAGCACAAAGCAGCAGGGCATGGGCTGGGGAAGGGGCTGCCGGCACTGGGGGTTCCTTCTTTGCTTGTGCAAAGTCAAAATTCAAGGAAAGCCATGCAACCATGATGGTCTGTTTCCCTTTTCACTGTGGGTAGCAGGATGTACAACTCACCTTCACACCGTGGGTAAGGGATGCTCCAGGTTCCAGATGTCAAACAAGAAACTGTTGTTTTCCCAGTGAGGACATACCCCATGTCACAGTAGTACTTCACAGATACTCCTGGGACAAACATCTTCACATCCTTGCCGTCATGATGGCCATTTTTGATATTTGGAGGGGAAGGGCACTGTAGCACTACAGGGAGGAGAAAAAAGAGCTGGTACCACAAGTACCCACCGTAGGGTAAGGCAGCCTTTTAGTTTCTTTCTTTCCTATTAACTTTTCCCCACATAAGTTGGTCTGTCACTGAATTATGTTTCCATCCTACCCTCTCTAACCTTCCAGCCTTCAGATTTTCAAGCTTATTCACATCAAGAATGGTAATTTCTCACTAGTTGGGCACTTAGAATGGTTAGTTGCCACCTGTGGCCCTAACAGCTTGCTCTGGCCTTTCTGTGGTTGCAACCTAGATCGGGCACCAGCCTGGCTCACTGTCTCTTTGTGGATTCCTTTAGAGGAAAGCCCTACATAACAAGGGCCTGAATCATAGAATCATTTAGGTTGAAAAAAACCTTTAAGATCATCAAGTCCAACCATTAACCTGGCACTGTCAAGTCTACCACTAAACCGTATTCTTAAGCGCCATATTTAGATGTCTTTTCAATACCCACCGCCTTATTTATACTTACTCTTTTCACAGGTGGGGACAGGAGGGTCCCACTTGCCCCCAAACTGGCACTGAGACTCTCGAGAGCCCTTCAAGGTATAACCAAAATCACACTCGAACACAACAGTATCCATGAGTTTGTACATAGTCTCCAGCCCAGTTGATCTTCCATTCTTGATTTCTGGTCTTTCACAGCCGGTTGCTGGAAATGAAGAGCACAAGGCACTGCTGGGGACATGAAGCCCATCCTGCGTGTGGAGGAACACTGACCAGGGGCAGTACCTGCTGCTGAACCTTGCCACCACTGTCATGGGCATGGCAGCATTATTGACTTCTATTCTTACACAAAATACCATTATTCAGCTGCTCCTGAGGGTCTGGTCCTTACTGGGGAACAGAAAGGGAAATCCATGCCCCTTCCAACCCGGCCTTGAACACTGCCAGGGATGGGGCAGCCACAGCTTCTCTGGGCACCCTGTGCCAGCGCCTCAGCACCCTCACAGGGAAGAGCTTCTGCCTAAGATCTAATAAAAGAAGCCAACACTAACACACCTTCGCATCGAGGCAGGGGCCGGCTCCACGCTCCCCCAGCAGTACAGCTGATGGAGGCATTCCCAATGAGGGAGTAGCCATCCTTGCAGGTGTAGTGCACAGCAGAGCCTGGAAGGTGGGTGTCTGAGGGCTGGCTGCTGTGCTGCCCATTGGCGATGCTTGGAGGGGAGGGACACTTCAATTCTGCAAAAGAGGCAAAGCAGATGAGAAACATGGACAGGGTAAGAAAAGTTAAAAATCCAACCTTCAAAACCCAAAAGGAGGAGGATAATGAATTCCATTAATTCCTTTGAATATCTGCCATGGTAGCTCACACCAAACCTCGCTGGTGGGGTGGGACCCCGCACACCCAGAGCCCTACCTCCGCATCGTGGCGGTGGCCCGCTCCACATGCCGTGCTCCCCATCTGCCGTGGTGCAGATAATGGAGGGCTCTCCAGCCAGCGGGTGGCCAGGGTCACAGGTGTAGGTGACCACATCGGCATAGGAGAAGGTGTCCCTGGAGTGCCCGCTGTGTGTCCCATGGGAGATGTTTGGAGGTGGGCCACAAGCGATACCTGGAGGCACATAACAAGGTGGATTTCAACACCTCATCTGCAGGGCACACACACTTCCCAGGAAGGGAACTGATGGGGATGAACCCATGTTAGTGGTGATGCTCTCTGGATACAATGACCTAAATTATCCAGAGGCAAACCCTGCAGGGAAAAAAATCACCTGTGAAAAAAGAAAACCTTTGCCCTCACATAAGTCACCTCATTACTGCCCATGTCTGGAGGTGGTGGGATGGTTTCTACCTCCCTTTCCATATCCACTGGGGACACGTGCAGAGAGAGACTGGCCACGCCATTCCTGCACATGACCATTGATTAATACTTACCCAGGACCATGGAGTTTAACTAACAGCTTTACCAGTTTGGATCTGGATAAGTAGAAAACTTTTGGAAGCATTTTCAGAAGCAACCGAAACAAACCAAAAACACAAATGAAAGATTTTACACATACAGGGAGTGGAGAAATCTTTTGCAATGAAACCTTTGTCTTGAAAGATGTGCCACTTTCTCTTGCAAACCATCTCCAAGGACCTTTTGTTGTGGCCTACTTACGCTGGCAGACAGGAGCATCTCCACTCCATGAGACACGTGTGCCAGAGACCTCACATGTCCTCTGAGAGCCTCCAACCAACTTGTACCTGGAGTCACACAGAAGGGTTTATTAATTTACGTTAAGAGACTTGAACTTCGCAACCCTTATAAGTGGCAGCCAAGACTCCTGACTTAGGAACAAGGTTCCTCCATGTGCAGCTGAAAATCTGCTTCACTCTCATTTGGCAGATGGATTCCACCAGTCACAAGACTCACCCTTTATCACAAGTGTAATTGACTTTGGATCCCAAGAGGAGGTCTGTCAGGACAATGGCTTGGCCATTCTCTGGATCCCGTGGGTTGGCACATTGTTTTCCTAGGAGGTAATGCCAGTCACTGTTAGTCATAGACCAATTTGGGTTGGAAGGGAGCTTAAACCTCATCCAGTGCCAACCGCCTGCCATGGGCAGGGACACCTTCCAGTAGAGGAGGGTGCTCCAAGCCCCTTCCAACCTGGCCTTGAGCACTGCAGGGATGGGGCAGCCACAGCTTCTCTGGGCACCCTGTGCCAGCGCCTCAGCACCCTCACAGTATAGAATTAGAAATGGGTCTTGCAGTAGAAGAGTGGGATATTGAGTCAAATTAAACTGTGATCTTCCAAATACTGCACTGTTATCCAAACCACAAAGCTGTTTTGAAGGATTGATCACTGTAATCAGTCTTTCCCTCAGACGGAATTGCTTTAGAAGGCATGAGCTCAGGGATAGTAAAGTAGCCATGAGAACGACTAACACAGAGAGCAGGCTGCATAAAGAAACCTGGAAAGCTAGGAAAAGATGAAAATCCAACACTTCAGGTTTTTCAACCCTTCCAGAACATACTTTTACAGAACTCCAGCGCCACAGACCACGTCCTGTTCTCGAGGCACGTGATGGCTGGTGACATCTCGATGTGCTGGGTGTACCCAGGCCAGCACACGTATTCCACCGTCCTCCCCACAGGAAAGATGGTCTGGTTTCTGTACAGCTCCTTCAGCTCAGCAAATGCCAGCCGGGTCGGTGCATTGCAGCCAGCTACCAAGAAAGGTAAGTCAGCTCGTCATGAGAGGAGTCAAGAAAAAGCAGAGCTGGGAGAAGTGGGGGTCGGGTTAATGTCCATAGCACTGTTGGAACACTTGCCCTGCTCGCAGACTGGCATGGGGGGCTCCCAGGTGCTGTTTAGTTGGCATTGTACCACTTTGTGGCCACGTATTACATAGCCTGGCTCACACTCAAAGGCAACAGTGTCCTTGTGTATGTAGACAGTCCTAGGAGACACTATTCTCCCATTCTGGACCCATGGGATAGGACATCTTGCCTCTGGAAAAGAAGAGCAGGTCTTCAACATAGGCATTTATGCTGTGTGTGGCTGCAAAGCCTCTGAGGGTTACGATCCCTTTTATGACACGAGTTTGAAAACAGTTTCCCCATAGATGGTGCACAAAATATCGAGTGATGCTGAACGCTGAGGTGAGACCCAAGCTGAACTGTGATGCTGGAGGCAGCGAGGTGCTCCTTCAGCCTCCCCTCTGCCTGGCCTCAACTGCAAAGCAGCCCTTGAAGCTCCTGCCCTGGCAGGCACATATTGCAGTTGCCTGGGGGTGTCCTTATCTTTCTGAATATGAAGCAGTAGGCACAGAAGGATTCCACTCGAGTACCTGCATGTGCACGTTCAACCCTACCTCCACACAACGGCGGGGGCCCGCTCCACACGCCGTTCTTCCCATCCAGGGTAGTGCAATAGATGGAGGGCTCTCCACGGAGCGGGTATCCAGGGTTGCACATGTATGTTACAGCAGTGCCAAAGATGAATTCATCCAGCAGCTTGCCTGTGTGCTTCCCATTGGGAATGTCTGGAGGTGGCTCACAAGGGATACCTGCAGAGGAGCAGAACAAGGCTTCTGAGTTCAGAGTACTTGAAATCCCTCGGTCGGTGGGGCATAAACACTTGGCCTAGAGATGGAGTAACTGCAATGAAGTGACCTCCTAGGGGAGGCCTTGTAGGCAACTGGGTCCCATCTCCCCGGCCAGCAATTTCTATGACAGTTAGAAAGCAGACCAGCAAGATAAACCTCTCCGGAGGAAACCCCTACATGCTTTATCTTCTGTACTGTTTAAGAAATAAAAGGAAAACAAATACCTTCTATTCCTGCCTTGTACTGCTGAAAATGCTCCAGCTTTCTGTAATCTGTTAAACTCTGAGATCTTGTACCTGTTCCCAGAACGCTTTCTTACGACATCAAAACATTCTGATATGTTTCATGCCCCCAGAGCATAGAAATTCCCCGTGAAAGCTTTGATTGGAAAGATTTGTCAGTCTCTACTGGAGAATATTAACGGAATCCATGCAAACCCCTGGAACTGAAAGCTACTTACGCTGACAAAAGGGAACGCTGCCGCTCCATGCAACACGTCCACCAGAAATCTCACATCGTCTGCTGGCTTGTCCAATTAACCTGTGCCTGGTGTTCAAAGGATTAAACATTCATCCCATGTCATCGCAGTTTAAGTTACTCCCTCCTCACAATCACCTTGTCCAAAGCCCCTCTCCAGCCTTGTCAGCCCCCTTTAGGCATTGGAAGACAGTTATAAGGTCTCCCTGGAGCCTTCTCCAGGCTGAACAAGCCCAGCTCCCTCAGCCTGCCTTCACGTATACATAAGATAGTGAACACCTGATGTGACTTACAGGTACAGGACTTGATAAAGCAGCTTCTGATAGAATCCATTTATTGGGAAATGACAGAATAGGAGTAAAAGAGGGAGGCTTGCCTCGTACCTCTCTCCTGGCTGTTTTAAGCAGTAGCCAAAACCAGGACTTACCCTTTTTCACAGCTGTAGTGCACTGTTGACCCGAACAGGAGATCTGTCAGGAAACTGATTTTCCCATTCACAGGTTCACCAGGATGGCTGCATTTTCTCCCTGGGGGAGAAAAGAACCTCACTGTAGGCTTCTGTCTGTCTCTACCAGAGCAGCAGATGCAACTCGTACTCCAGTAACCCATTCACATTTAGTTACCCCCAAAATGGGTTTCGAATAGCATTAAGTTACATGGCTTTACTAGTCACATACTCTTGGAAGACCAGAACAACAGAAAGGCTTATGCAGCATGGACAGAACCTAGCACCTAATTCCTTCTTGAACAACGGACACCAAATCAAGGAGCTATTCACTTTTACAGAACTCTAGTGCTTCTGACCACACTCCAGTCTCAAGGCATGTAATAGTAGGTGACATTCCTGGTTGTTTTGCATATCCAGGGTGGCAAGTGTATTGCACAGTCTTCCCCACAGAAAAATCAATCTCATTTTTATGCTCCTCCTTTAGCTCAGCAAAGTGTAACCTTGTAGGAGGCCCACAACCACCTATTGAGAGAGAAAACAAGACATGAGAATCAGGCAGGACAAGCACAGAAAGAACGTTGTTCTGAGGAAAGCTCTTTGCTTCGCCTTGAAGAAGGCATTATTTGGATTAATACAGCCATTACTAAACAAACAGAACTTAATTTCCCAAAGGATTCCAGAGGATCAGATTCGTCTTATCAGGACGTAGTTAAATCTTCCACTCACAGGTTTAACCACACTTTTTTAAGAGGTTTAGGTGATATAAAATAGCAGTGTACCCTGAGGCAGCTATGTCATGATTTACCTGGAAGTCCAGGCCTCTTTGAGAGTCCCTGGTCATGGGAAAGTCTACCACAGATGGGAACAGGAGGGTTCCAACTGCCATCCTCCTGGCAGATGACTTTAGCACTGCCTTGCAGGCTATAACCATCATGACATTGAAATGTCACCGCTTGACCAGGTGCGGAGAGAAGTCCTTCACCATCCACTTGCCTCCCATTCTGTATATAGGGATGTACACAGACAGCAGCTGGAAGTGACGATGTGCAGAAGTGATGTGCAACATGAGTTGGAACAAAAGAAAGAACCCACAGGCTGTTAATATTGTAATGACAAAATCAATGTCATCTCTATAAACTTCCCCACCCAACCTCTGCAATAGAAGGGCTGGAAATTAGTTTATACCATGCACCACTCTCTATGGGATTAACCTTCTCTGAGAAACTGGTTGCAGTGGTCAGGGTCTGCTGTCCCCCTCACCCAAGGGGACAAACCATAAACCCACCTTCACAGCGAGGGCCGGGTTGGCTCCAGTTCCCTGATGCTTTGCAGAAGACGACGGCGTTTCCAACCAGATAGTAGCCGGGATCACAGGTGTATGTTACAGACATCCCCATGGTAAAAAATGCTTTGCCTTGGCCATTGTGACTTCCATGGGGGATCTTTGGAGGCATGGGGCATGGCTGGACTGCAACAGGGAGACAGGAAGCGTTAACTCAGTGAGAGAACAGCGTGCAAGGGAAGGAGAGTCACTGTGA
>JAOEHX010060866.1:0-15433 GCA_025448015.1 Bolborhynchus lineola
GGGCTTATAAGAAAGATGGGAAAAGAGTTTAGCAGGGCTTGTTGCAATAGGATAAGGGGTGATGATTTTAAACTAAAAGAGGGGAGATTCAGGCTGGATGTGAAGAAGTTTTTACAATGAGGGTGTTAAAACACTGGCACAGGCTGCCCAGAGAGGTGGTGGGTGTGCCATCCTTGGAGACATTCAAGGCCAGGCTGGGTGTGATTCTGGGCAATCTGATCTAGTCGAGGACATCCCTGCTCATTGCAGGGGGGTTGGACTAGATGACCTTTGAAGGTCCCTTCCAACTCAAAATGTTCTATGACTGCACGATTCTGTGATTGTATCATCGTTCTTCCCAATTGCAAACCATCAACATATTGCGTGGAACTGAAGCCAGCCTTTCAAGAACTGCTAGCTTGTCTGTCCTATTTCTGTGGCTATAAAACATGTTATTAAAGCTATTTCTATGTTCTTCCTTTAAGAAGACTGGGATTTGACAGATATTGATGAAGTCAGTTTTTCTCCACCTTTCTCACTGTTTTGCATGAGGAAACCACTGTTACCAAGCTATCATTTTAAAGTGCTAAATTTATATTGTGCCAGGAATTTTGTATTTTCTCTTTAAAGCCAGTAATCTCTAATGTTTCTGGTGTGTGCCAGCTAGGCTTCGCTTTGTGTTTGAAAGTGAAACTGAAACTACCAAATCTCTTTCACCGTAGGACAAATCTGTGCTTGTGGCAAGAGAAGTAAGGTTCCTTGAGCAGCAGTCTTGTTTTAAATCCTTGTTATGTGTGCAACTGAGCTTCTGTAAAGAGCAGCCTCAACATCCTACAGGCCCTGAGTGGCCTTTTCCCAACAGGGAAACATTGATTTAACGAAGCACAAGCAATGCTATTCACTTACAGTTCAAGCATTATGCTGTTTACACTCAGCAAAGCCACATGATGAATCTTCCATACATGAAAGTACTGGTGTTAGTGACACAGGATCTACCAGTATATGACAATATAAACCTGTATGACTCTACTAGTCCTGTATGACAAGGAATCAAGCAAAACCTGCGAGGCATGAATGACAACTCACTAAATAGCTCAAACTCACACTGAATGCGTGTGTGACATTAAGTGACTTGTGGCTCAATGTCAAGTAGCAAGGGCTAGAAAAAGGAATCCAAACAGGAAGAGTGAACATCTGCTCCTAAGTGGAAAAAAAAAAGGAAAAGATTAATATTCACATAGGAATAGATGTGTTTAAAGAATTCCCTATGGAATTTTAATATCGTTTAATTGTATTTGTTCAGGATAAGCAGCAGCACATTACAGGCACCCTGTGATTAATATCACCTGCAGAAAATGAAAAATTTGCAGCCAGCTGTAATAGTGGCAAATACAATAGAAACAACAGTTTGTTTTAATGAAAGTTAGTCTCAGCTTCCAACTAGTTTGAGAAGCCAAAAAAGCCCTCTCAGGATCCATACTGCCAAACTTGCAAACTTCAGTTTAGGTGCCTAGAAAAGCATTCCTCAAAGCAGTGGGAAAGAGGCAACATCCCTGAATGTTTCAGAAGAAAACCTCCCTGACCAACTTTAAGCCTTTTTGTTACCAGACATCTTTGCCTAAAGTATTTTAAAAGATACAGCTCTAATCCCAGTAGTTAATGCTATATTATTAAATACTTTAATTATAAAATAAGTACTTGTCAATCTTCCTTGCTTTCATTCAGGAAGCAATTTCCCCTCTGGGCCTCTGTCACTAAAAATTAAAGTCTTAATTTCAGAAGTTCGTAGATGCGAGATTATTGGAGAGCTTCTGCACAGGAAAGGACCTGCTACCAATAATATAAGAAAAATATTTAAATCATACACAGAAAAGCTGTAAGGAAAACTAAGGAAAACTTGATATTCTGGGAAATACACTGTAAAATGCACATATCTTCAGAATGCTTCAAACAAAGAACACTTACTAAAGCTGACAGAAATAGAACAAGTATGTATTCCTGACTGGCTTCAGTTATTGCAACCAAAAATAAACCCAGCTATAGAATAATGTATTTTTAATTTCATCTTGACACAAAAAGAAAGTGAGGTTCATCTGTGTTGTTCCTAAAGTTCTTCCAAATAAAAAAAAAGCTGTGTAAGAGTTATTATTAGTTATATAAATCCTGGAAACTTGCTGCAATCCAGACTGTGATCACTAATGACTATAGAGCAGAAATCACACTGAAAATTTAGCAATCGGACAGTTTATCTACCTGAAGCATTCATAAGCTGCCCTACAGGCTTCCTAATGACTTCAACCTCAACCGGCCTGACCAGTTTTAGCTCCTTGTTCCCATCACCATAAGATCTTAATTTATTTGACCTGCAGCTGTGCTTTATCTTCTCTACTCACAAAAGCCCATTCATCTTCACCACATACACTACATCTCCCAGAAGCCTCCACTGCTCCACTCTCTCTTTTCAGGCACCACCAGCGCTCCTCCACACCTTTCCCTACTTATGTCCTGGCATTCAACTTCATTCATGTGATCTATACTGCCCTAGGACTAATGACTTTTAGGCAGAATTCAAGTCTTCTTCATGCCTCTCCAGTAACAAAACTGATGAAAATGTCCATCTTTCAATCATCTCTCTCATTCCCTTTACATAGCCCATGCAGCCAATACCTGTGCCTAGATGATTCCAACATTTGCCTTCCCTGCACCTACTTTTACTCTGCTAGGCATCATTAGCATACACCGCAAAGTATCACTAGTAACATTCACCATCACTGATTCATCCACTCTTTCTTTAGCTCAGCTATCCTCTACTTCCTCTTAATACCTTCACTTTAAGGAATCCCACACTGACAGTCTTAGACAGCTTTTTGATGTCCAGAATATTTTCCTGTTTTCATCCACAGAGAATTGTGTCCTCTTAGGGCATAAGCCACCTCTCTCGAAATCAGCTTTTAAAAGAGGACAGATGAGTTGTGCCCTCAAAGTGTCTGCTTCTTTGCATCATCTATAGCAGGAATCTCAACAACTAACTCCATCAGATGTAGCTGGCTAAAGTTAAGCCACAAAACAAACCACTAGCTTGTGTCCCTATCTACTGTCTTGGACCTGCAACCTGTACATCAGACTTAACTCTAAATTTTTCCCCCTTTTTTTTTTTTTTTTTTTAACAAAAAAAGGATGTTTACTCAGGAGATGACTAAGGCCTGCTCATGCTTTCCATTCAATGCAAAAAACACCCTTCAAAACTCCTCTCTTGGCTCAACCTCAAAAAGCTAGGCAGACGGTACTCTGCTCCTGTGCAAATGTCGTTGTTTATCACATCACCATTTTGAGTACTGACTGACATACTGTGTTGTAATAACTGTAGCAGTACTGCATTGTTCTCTTCCTTGTTCTGAAATTGTTTCTTCACCCACCTTAAATTTAGATCACAAAGTCTTAGGGGCAGAGATAATACTTCTGCTGTGCATTTATCCAGCGCTTCTTGCAGGGAGGTACTGTATCATGATTATGCCTCTGATGTGTTAGAAATATATATATAAATAACTAACATATATTAATACAATTACATTCTGGGTTTGCTTACAGCCACAAATTTTTTCTTGGGCATTAAGCAAAAGAAAAATTAGACCTAGCATATGTAAATGCTTCTGTAAGACACCCCAAATTATAATATTTCCTTATATTACAAATGCCATATAACAAATTAGAGCAATAGAAAAACATTGGCAGATTTACAAAAGAACCAAACAGCACACATATAATTACATCTACTTTATTGCTAATTTGTAAGGCTCAGAACATTTCTGTACATTTCCTTTCCTCTCTTTTCCTGACTGTGTTTTAGTTTGCTTTTTGTGCAGTAGCTCACACTCTTGATAGACTTGACAGCACTAAAAAAATAAGGGAAGCCTACAGTCAAAGTGTTTTTCACAAATTCATCTGGCTCTAGGAAAAATATTACAAGAATGCCCTACTTATTTTCATATTCTGCAAAAGTAAACCTTCCCAAGTTTTCAAAGGCAGGGTTTTAAGAGCAATTCTTTCTATTTGTAAGAGGTTATTTAAACAGTCCCATCCATCAGCTCAAAATCAGAAACTGCTTTCTTGGATGACAGGCGAAAGACAAAGCAAAGTCACTGCTGTGACCTGAAGTCTCTTAAGATCTCTTAAGCTATTTTACAGTTCTGCTTATAATCCTGCAGTAAGAGGATTCCCACTCCCCATAAAATAATTATCTTAATGTTGAAGAAGCATGAAGATATGAATAGAGCACATAACTTTTCACTATTTAGATTATGCTATACCATATTTAATTATATAGCTATTAAGTTATATGTGTGTGTGTGTATATATACTGTATACTTTATGTATACAGTATATGTATACACACAGACAAGAAAGGCCAGGGATGGTTTCCAGAGCTTTAATTTGACATTCTTTTTTTTTCTTTAACTGTTCTTGATTGAGGTCAGTGTCTTAATGTTGCACAGCTTTGTATTTGGATTACTGCATGTGATTAAGGCAACCAGCTGCAGTAGTGCTTCACGGCACTGTAAACCAACACACAATAAACTTTCCAGTTCTCCATTTATTCATGTAACATAAAATACAGCTGGAAGTTCACTTGGATTCCTGTAATGCAGCTCATATGCAGATGATAGCTAGTCACAGTCAAGGGAATAAAGCTTTAAGACACCCTGCCCAAAGTGCCAAAGAATCCTCATCATAGATTAAGAAAGAAACACTGGTTATAGGACATAAGGCGCTTTTTTTTTTTTAAGTTGCCCATCTTTCTGCTTCTGTGTAAGAATGTTTCAAAAGATGGATGAAACACATTTTCTGAACCACAGAAGTGGAAGAAAGCTACCATCTAGTAACTTGTTCAACTCACTAACAAAGAAGAATCCATAACACGAGTCAGGCAGAACTGTGTACAAAAAGCTATCAGGACAAACAAGAATCTCCCTGTTTTGCTGTTGATGATATGAATAAAGATTGCTATTCCTACAGATACATCTCCCGAAGCCTGATAGGAAAATAGATATTTATGATATGGAAATTCTACTGCAGTGAAAATAATTACAGATAGGCACACATTACAAATGCTACTAAAATATGGGCAACTTGCAAATAATAGGAAAGTGCAAAGTAAGAATTTTGCAGAATAATGCACTTTTAAAAATTCGTTGTGTGGAAATCAACTCTTCTTGGTATAAGGAAAAAGACAACAACCAACAGGGTTTTTATACATGTACCCTGTGCTGCAATGAGCCATGCTTTTCAGAGATGAGCATATTGGCTGAGAAAAAAGAGATCTGTTTCATTGTGATTACTGATCACCTATCTTTACTTTGGGGTGGGTTTTTTGTTTCTGTGGCCAACAGGCACGTGTCATTGAGCAGCCACTGTTCTCTGCTCAATATTCTTGTCTACTCTGCCTTGTGCACCAAGAGGGAATGAGAAATGAGAAACTCCCTATCTCAATCTCTTGGAGGCCAAATGCAATGTGCCTCTCAAGTGTCCGAGCAGCTAGTGGTATGTTGGGCCAAAGTGAAACTAGAAGGCAAGGCTGCAATCAGAAGACACTGTATAGAATCAAAGAATCATCTAGGTTGGAACAGACCTTAAAGAACAAGTCCATCACTGAACCGTGTAGCATAACATCAAACAAAACTGAGAAAACACTAAATCAAACCAAAGTAACAAAGACAGCTTCAAATGTTTGAAATTACTATTTCTCACTCCACCTTTTACTCTTCATTCAAGCCATTCTTCCTTGATGCATAAAGCAATACCTGACCCTGAAGACTTCTGCAAATGGTACTTCCATCTCAACCTCCAACCTCTCTAAAGCTCCCTGCTACGGCTTTTTCACTATGAATTGGCACTTGCTCTGCAAGCTGAGGCTAACCTGCATCCTCTTGCCCAAACATCCTGAATTGCCCAATAAAAAAAAAAAAAAAAAGGCAACACAAAGCATAAGCATTTGGAAGTCAACAGGATTTTAAAACATGTTTTTGTGATATTCTCTATGTCACATTCAGCAAGGGGGAGTTTAGTTCCTGAGATGTGTAATATTTTTTTTGCATTTCTTCTCCCAAGTAGTTACTGCACTCTTTTTAATAACATCTAACACTGAGAAAACTCAGGAACTATGGAGCAATTCATTCAACCTGCATTTCACAAACTTCACAAGGAATAAAAACGTTGTCAAAGCTGCATAAATGACAACTTAATTCCACATCAGATAGAGGTAAACATAGCAAGAAGCCAAATTATTAAATGCCCTCTCTTTTTCTGTTTTTCTCCTTGGACTGCCACACAATGATCATTTTATATGATCTATTAGGTTTCCAGGATAATACAGCAGAAAGATGCATTTGTATAATTCTTTTTGTATTTACAGCAAGACAAATTGTCTTGTTTTGAAACACCAGGGCTGACTGGAGTTGTACAACAGGGAATAAAATTGTCATTGCAGCAGTCTGTGTTTGTGTATAGTCAAAAATCACACTGTCAGTATAACAGGAGTTGATTGCACTTTGAAAGAATTGTATCTACACATCGTTATCTGAACTAAACCCTCAGACCTTGCTTTACACTTCTAATCTTCTAATTTTACTTTGTTTCCAGTGTGTACAAATTGATTCAAAATGCAAATACAAATCTGGAAGAATACCAGAAAGTTATTTTTACCTGTGTTGTGCTGGCTCTACTGAGATGTTTTGGTATTTACAGAAAACATGTTTTCTCCTTGCAATTTATCTTCTGTTTGTTCTGCGAAAAACTGAAGTTATAGCAGCCAATGTTTTGAGTGGTGGGGCCTGAAATTATCCTTCCAGATTTAAGCTTATGGCTTCCATAAAAGCAGACATATTTTAAATGACATTGGGAGCCATTCTATTTTCAATAACTTGATCTGAAAATCCTGTACTGTACTGACCTAATAAGACCAGATGCTTACACGTGGCACAGTTGATACAGTCTCCTTACACTCCAACTAAACCCCAGAGAGTGCTCAGCATCCACATGGAGAAATCTCTAGTATGAGCACTCCTCCCTCAGACCCTGAGGGCCTTCCACCATGTGGTGCAGTTGTAAGTAGTAGCCAGGCCTCTCGTTTTGAGTGGGACCAGTTCACTTCACAGAACAGCACACAACAGAGGTGTAAGTCAGATCAAAGGGTCCACAGATCTCAGTATCAGGAGGCCACAGCTAGAGGAGTGTAAGTATAAGCATGGGTACACTGCTAGCATGCACCAACTTCTGAGTCATGTACTTCCTAACCCAGAGGGGGCAGCTTTTAACTTCAGAGGATTTTTCTTTCATTAATTTGTTCAATGACTTTTTGAACCTCTAAAAACCCTCTCACAGTCTCCCGAGAGAAGAAAACTCAATAGCTCAAATAAATATTGTGTGCAGAAGCGTTTCTCTTCCAGACTTCTGCTCATTTTTGTTCATCTGTCACCAGAATTACAGCTATTGACAAGATTTTCTCACCCTATCCAGAGCAGACTCTAAAATACGAAGACTATCTAGCTCTAAAAATCTCCTCCTCCCATGCAATTTTTGACACTGAAGATCAGTTTATCATTCCTTCCCATTGCAGAGCAATGTAAATTTAATAGGAATGACTAGGAAAATTTCCCAGCCTACCTCATGAAGGTACAGAATGCTCTTCAACATCTATACTTCATGAAGGGATCTGAGTATACAAGATGTTTTAAAAAGGAGGGAGAGAGACACCAATTCAAGTCACAGTGAAGACACACCTCAGAAAAGAAATACCTCACTGAGGTCAAAAACCTCAAGATTTAATTGCTTGAAGTGGTTAGGGATGCTGACAGACAAACTTTGTTCTCTCCTCTTTGTGGTAAAAATATAGATTGGCTTTGTATAAAGCCCTTGCAGTGGAAAAGATGAAAACCAGAGAATCTGTACTTTGCGCCAAACATGAGTTTAGCATCCTTCAGAATGAAAACTGAGCTCAAGAGAGGTATGGTATACTGGTTGCATCTGAGCAATGAAGTCATGAGACAGAAAATCCTCATCTAACCTGTTAATACAACATCATCCAGCAAAACACAGTCAAATCCAGGTCACTGCAGAACTTTGCACTTCCCTTAGCTGAAATCCATGAGGTTCCTGTCAGCTCAATTCTCCAACCTACCATGGTCCTAATGGCAACCCAACCTTCTGGTGTACCAACCACTCCTTCCATTTTGTATTGATTGTAAACCTTCTAAGGGTGTAGTCTGTCCCATTGTCCAGGTCATTAGTAAAGATGTTAAACAGTACTAGCCCCAGTACAGATCCCTGAGGCACATCACTGGTTACTAGCCTTAGTTGGACTTTGTGCAACTGATCACAACAACCCTCTGAGCTTAACAGCTTGGGCAGTTTCCAGTCCCCCTCGCTGTCCATTTACCTAATCCATTAAGTCCCCAGCAGACAATATAACCATTCTCTACTAAATTCTCTACTAAACTAAATCAGACAGAAAATCCCAGAACCTTTTGACGCAGATACTTCATTCACCTTCAGCTGCAAGGTGCCTGCTGTGAAGACAACAGTTGGACACCCAGTGCTATAGGGTATTGTCAGTGGTTGTGGTTCGCCAAAGTTACAGACTTATACTGTAGATGACACCATGTTAATGATGCTAGTCTTTCCTTAGCTGCTCTCCCCTTAGATTAAAGATAAGATCCTGAAGTGGCATATATATGCCCCAATATATGTACCTAATGCTGGACGCATCCCCAGATGACCTCTGTGGTCCCTTCCAACCTTATATTCTATGATTCTGTCCAGAAAGAGGGTCTTCATTGTTCAACTGCTTTGTTTCAAGCATGTCCATGATCATGGTTTGTCTCTGTCCCACTGTATGCCCTGTCCAAAATCCATACTCTTATAGACCCTGACAGGACCACTGGTCACCCCCGTCTAAAAACTGCAGAGCATTTCTTAGGCCTAGTTTGAGTTTGACATCTGCTGCTTAGAGCTCTGTTGAACTTGTGGGATCCACGTGGAGGGCCAGGATCCACGAAGTGGCGTCTCACACTGTCACCCACTTCATGGTGGAAACACTACGGCACTAGCATTTTTCAAGAAGCCAGATAAATTCAGAGGCCACACGCAGGTGGGATCTAGAAGATTTTAATCTGTTTAGTGTGTCAATGCTTTAATTCTTTTCAGTACAAATGGGATTTCAGTTAGGAAAAAAATAAACAATAGCAGCTCTGCCTTTCAGCCTTGTTTCTGAGGGCTAAGTGACCCTTTAGCCTGTTAATCCATAAATGACCCGTTCCTCATTCTGTTCTGTTTCTCGTTTCATTCCTTTGATCCTCTCAAAAGCTATTTTCCTCAGGCACTTATGTCTGCAATTAATTTGGATATTTCACGCTTTGCTGTGTGTGGAAGCCAAGTTTACGTACAATCGTAAATGAACTAGACTATAAATAAACTCATCACCACCCAGTCTGACTCACAGAGTCAGTTTTTTAATATGTATCCAAAGCATCTGTATTACAAGCTGTAGGTCCCAGTTAAAAGAGGATGAAGAGGCACAGGGCTAATTTCACCTTGTGTAGCTATTTGCCAACAGACAAAATGAATATAACCCCACAGCTATACTGTTACAATATGATTTCAGAACTTCTGCACCTACAAATCTGGAGCAGCACACCTTCCAGCTACAGTCTCATGATTATTTTTTTACAAATTAAGCAATAAATACATTTCTCCTCTCACAAAGTCACATAAAAATTCTTAAACAAAATTATCTATTGTACAGCTTTCAAATTAAACAGTCACAAAGGCTGTGATCAGTACAAACATCTCTCTTCCTGATTACTACAGCCCTAGAGAAATCACTGAAAACCTGGATGTTCATTTCTGTTTGCCAAGGATCATTGAGAATTTCCCAATACGTTTTAGAGAATCCCAGAGTAGTAAAGCATACCAAAATGTCTGCAGAGGATAAAGCACTTGTGTAATAGACTGCTGTCTGCTGATCCAGAGTAAAAGCAACAGAGGTGAGAAAAGTAACTCAGTATTTTGAGAAGAGTTTGGTAAAAGATGATTTTCAGAAGCTCATCCATATTTTTTTCATCATCTGTCAAGTGAGCTAGTAAAAGATATCTCCCCCTGAAAATCAAAGCTCAAAAATGAGGGGGAAAAAAATAATCAGATATGCAACTAAGGCCTATAGAAAAATCCATTTGGCAGAAAAAGCAGAGGGAAAAAATACGTTCTGCTTAGAAAAAAAGATGCACGCCACCATCACACACAAAATGAATTTTCTGTATTTGATTAAGAAATAGCCAGTTTTGTGTCAAACTCTTACCAGAAACCAGAAATTAATCATTTTACTGATACTCTGTACATACTTGTCAGGTGGGGGCTTGCTTTATTTTTTTGCCAATAGTGATAAAAGATGCTACAGGTAGCAGTGGGGGAGCACATGTGAGGAGGGTGTCAACACTACCCACTTCTTCACATGCTTGGAAACTTTCATTTTGCAAAATAGGAAGAGGTGGTGGCATGTCCTGAGTTTCCCTAGCAGAAATCAATGGAATATCCTAAATTTGCTCAGTGCAGGTACTGTGTGTGTATCTGCCTTCCCCAAGTGCTCTGGTGTATGTCCATAGTGAAGTTAAAAAGCTGAAGGAACTTCTTGTGTGAGAAGGAGAATGCAAAACACATTAATTGCAGACGTAACATTTCATTTTTCCACGCACCAAATGTAGAGAAGTCTGATTCAGTGTCTACATTAAGCCTACTGAACTACTAATTCCAGTTTGGGGGTCAATTAGGAAGTAGAGCGTTTGCCTGCAGATAAAAAGGTAAAGCTATGTCTTCATTCATGAAGGCGGGTGGGAAATTGCAGAGAAAAGCAAGAAAACAGAACTTTGTCAAAGAAAAATAAGTAAAAAAAAAAAAAGTAACAAAATTCAAAAGACCCTTGACATCAACTTTCTTCCCTAAAGAAAGATTCAGGAGAACTTCTGTAAAATCAATAAGAAAAGTCTCGCACCCCTTCTGGAAACCCTCTGTATTTGTAAGTTTAAAAGATTTCTAAAATGTGAAGCTAGGTTAGCGTGGAGTCGGCTCCATCCTGCCATACTGGACAGAAATTACCGCAATTAGTTATGACATATGCCAAGGGCGCGCTAGGAAAAATTACTTTAAAATTAATTTTAATGTATCTTTAGATGCAAAAAGGTTTATATTGTAAAGACAAACTGACATCCCAGATTAATAATTTTCTTCTAATGTAAACCCAAATGTATATTCTTTTATATCCTGTTAAGCATTTGACATTCCCTGGTGTTGGAGAGTAGGGGTGGTTTTTGTTGGGGTTTTGACGTTTTTTCGGTTGTTTCTTCCTGCCTCCTCCTCCTCCCCCAAACAAAGTATAGTCTTCCAATCTTAAACTTTCATGCAAGATTTTCATAGACATTGTGCTGGAAATTAACCTAATATTTCAATGTTATTCCAGGGTCAAAGACACTCAAAAGTAATTCAAATACTCTTGTGCCTACAGATCAGCATCCAGCCATGGATCTGAACAGCTTCCACTGTTAGGGGTAAAATACCTAAAGCCATTTACCTCAGTCTAGCACTATTAAAATGTGCATAAAAACCTATTTATTTGTGATGCATCAGCAAACCGTAAGATGACTTCTGTTAAAGTTTTTAATGATTATTTTTTAAAGTGTTTCTCTGAAAAGCCCAATAGTTCATGGCGCTGCAAACAGAATTAGTCCAACATAGCAGGTTGATCAGTCATTGATATGATTTCATATGAGCCAGCAGTGGGAAAACTGAACTGTATCTTGACACTTCTAAGTTTTATACACTGAACTGTACAATCATGCTCTATCTACTCCAGAAAACTAAAGAAATATACTTACTGATAACCACTCCTTCATATCCTATTACATTTTGGCCTCAGCACAGTTACAGAAACAGGAGTGGAAGCAGGTGTCATTTTTTCTTTAGTTTGGCTCAGAATTTCATACTGACATCTATTAAAAATACAACAATCTTCTAAATAGATTCAAAACCATAAGGTGAGTAGTTACATATAAACATGTGCTCATGCTGTTTTAGTCAAGGTGACAAGACAACGTGGCTGAATAATGCATTGGAGGTCTTCTTCATCCAGCAAGCGCCTTTCAAGTTAGAAAGAAGGTTTTCATTTTAAAGAGACAAGCACTTAGGAGCCTGTCACTATCATGCTATTGTCACCAAGCAGACTGGATTGAGTAACTGCTTCTAGCTTCTCAGCATAGAGATACTATACATACAACTAAAACCATAGGCCTCAAAAGAAGAATCCAACTCTTGGATCTTTGCACTAAGGTGCACTAGTCCTGAATATGCAGTCAGAAAGGAAAGCAACTGGATTTCTATGTTTTAAGAAACAGACATTCACAATACAACTGTCCTTTCCTTGATTGCGTACTATGAACATGAAGTCCTACAACAGTATGAAAGCACAGGAGGTAATAGAAGTAATCAGTAATATTTTTAGATACTGTAAGAAAATGAATGAGATTATTTTTCATGTTGTTCCAAAAAGGCATTTATTTTTCTCATCAGCAGAGTAAATTAAGTTACACATTTTGACTGCTGCAAAGGAGTTTTTTTTTTTCATAAGTTCATGCAAAATTTCAACATGATCAAATACCATTTGTTTAAAAGTAATGATTTGGGAAACACTGCTGTAATTCTGCTGCTAATGCTGGTTCTTTTAACAAATCTGTTTTGAGTACACTGAAAACAAATACAACACTGTCCCATTCTTTTAATCTCTGCAGCATCCTTCCCAGAAATTTGTATATGAACTCCTTAATGGTTTTGCACTGACATGAGCTAAATAGTACTTGAACCCCTTAAATGACACACTGAGGTCAGCATTCTGGTGCTTGGTATAAAGCTTCTACTTTCCTCCATTTCAGGGCTTTGGGAGCCCATCAGATTTACCAGCACTTGTCCTTTTCTATTTCTTAAAGCACAAATAGCTTTCTACACAGGAGACTTGCAACAAAGCAAAGCAAATACACAAAACCAACCAAGCAAGCAGTCCCATGTGTAACAGCATAACTGTTGGGCTGGGAGAGAATTGGCACTCAAGCTCTTTTTCTTCACTTTTAGGAGTGGGAAAGTAAGATCCAGGTGTGAGGAAGCAAGCAGGAAAATTGCTGCATGTATCTAAACCCACAGACCTTGTGGAAAAATCACAGGGAAGCTACTATTTTTAGTCACAGAACTTACCACATGGGAAAGTTTCCTTAAAGTCCAGTCAAATAGATAATGTCAGTCATCGTTTCTACACACGCACATATATACCCTCATCTATATTTGCTCCTAAGCTTTCATTAAGATCAAAGTTGAGTGCTATAGCAAAATAAGAAACATACATACTTTACTGACAAGGCAGAGGTAATTTGTGCTTGAGGGTAAGCAATAGCCACACCATCCTGTGACAAGTGGGTTTGCACTGATCACAGCTGGAATTTTGGAAGACAGATGCCTGTGTGCTGCTATCAATCCTATAAATCAGACCCTGACAGTCCCTAGCTTTCTCCCTCAGTTGCACTTTTTTTCTCAGACCTAAAGCTCTTTGGGGTGATCCTTACTGTACACCAAGCAAAAGATAATGCAGAGCTGTAACACCATAGGTTTTCAAAGGCCTCCCTAAATCCCTATGCTATTCTTCAAATGCAATGGTCCTGTTTCTTGTGTTCTCTCATAGCTCCGTGCCAGGCAATGGGAGTATAATGAACTGCAAGTTCTGCAAAATAGCGAGCAGAAGTGAAGTCTCAAAATTAAGGGGAAAAAAAAAATCCCTGGTAATATACTTTAATATACTTAAGCTTACAGCTGCCAGCCAAGAAGCCCACATGAGACATCAACTCTTGCATTTTCCCTGCAGACTCACCCACACTTTAGAGTCCCCCTAATATCTACTTCTGAAAAGTAAAAATTAAATTCAAAAAACCACAACAAAGAAATGCAGAGATACAGCCTGAGAAGTTCTCAGAAGTAAGATAGTTAGTCTTGGACAAGCTGCAAACAATCCTTGCTGGCAAACTTCTAATCACCCACAGAAAATCCTCAAGACTCTTTTCAGAAATACTTGGACTGTTACTTTTGCTCACAGAGTAAAATGTGCCATAGATAAGCCATGCCACAAAATGCACTGGAATCACTCTTTTACTTCACCATTTAATTTTCAGTAGTGAAGGTACAGGAGCAGACTTAGCTTATCCAAATATCCTAGTGTTTTGGCAAGAGTGGTCAGCTGTGCTCTGCTTTACTGCCTGTCTGCTGATATAGCCGGGCTGCCCAGGTTATGCAACTTTTAACACCAAGCCTGGTGTTTCTAATTTAAATAATTTACCGCTAATGACCTCAGATATCTGTCCCCCTTGTGCTCCTCTCGCTTTTTCTTTCTTATTTTCTTATTAAGGATGATACGGGGGCTGGAGTACTTCCGATATGAAGACAAGATGAGATAATTGGGGCTGTTCAGCCTGGAGAAGTGAGACCTTGTAGCAGCCTTCCAGTATCTGAAGGGGTCCTATAAGGATGCTGGAGAGGGACTCTTCATCAGGAAGTGTAGTAATAGGACAAGGGGGAATGGGTCCAAACTCAAAAAGGGAAAGTTTAAGTTAGATATAAGGAAAAGGTTCTTTACTGAAGGGTGGTGAGGCACTTCAATGGGTTGTCCAAGGATGCTGTGAATGTTTCATCCCTGGCAGTGTTCAAGGTCAGGTTGGCCAGAGCCTTGGGTGGCATGGTCTAGTGTGAGGTGTCCCTGCTCATGGCAGGAGGTTGGAATGAGATAACCTTGAGATTCTTTCCAACCCAAACTATTTTATGATTCTATGAAATGGAAGCGCCTAAAACAAACTTTTGAGTGGAAACAGGGAGGTAGAAACTCAACTGGTTTCCTACCAACTTATCTGATGAGATGCTGAAAACCCCTGACTTCCTGGCAGTGCAGCTTTGCCTTAGTATTAAAGATCCAATGATCTTTAGGCTCCTTATAAGAGAGTAAGGATAGATAAGGATGGCTTTCCAGTGGGGATCCTAACACCTGTGGAGCCACAGCCAGTACAAGGACCTGCTAGGTTCTCAGGCATTAGAAGAAGCTAGGACTCCAGTAAACTAGAAGTACAGAAATGGAGCTGCCAGTTCATACTTGGTTATTTTGGGTTTTTTTTTGGTGGTTGTTTGTTTTGGTTTTTTTTAATGGAGTATATTCATTATTTTGCAGTATTTCTTCCTAGAAATTTTCTTCAAAGGAAGATTTTTAAATTTTCACCCAGAAAAAGGATATTGAAAGCAACAGACTGAAATACATCATAGAATCATAGAATAGTTAGGGTTGGAAAGGACCTTAAGTTCATCTAGTTCCAACCCCCCTGCCATGGGCAGG